>CAODLS010929525.1:0-10918 GCA_948243855.1 Flueggea neowawraea | reverse complement strand
AACCGAGAGAACAGGAGTTGTGGAAGATAAAGTTGATGGGAAAGCACTTGTCTTGTTTGTTCAACTTCTCAACTATAATACTTCATCATGTCCTTTTTGTATTAAAATGTTCAATGGTTGGCAATACCCCATTGGAATTTTCCATTTACGAACTTAGCAAATGCAACTTAACTAAGTTTTTAGATACATATGGTAGATGCGCCAATTTCTAATTAAAACAAGTCCTGCTAGTAAGGAATACTAATTCATATATAAAATATTTTGATATACAATAACAATAATTATTTAAGTTGATCTTCTCAACTGATAATTTATGATTTTAAGAACTAAATTTGATTTACATGTTTGTAGTGGTATCGTTTTTTTTCATGTTATAGTTGTTGTCCACAAAATTTGAACTTGACCTACAAATCATTATTTCCGCTAGTAGTGGAAACTTATATTTATAAACTCAAAATTTGACTCTTTGCACATCAGTGAAGTATGGATGGTTCAATACCGGAACCTGATTATAACCACATTAATTTCTCCCCATCAAGTGAATGCCCGCTAGTAGTAAACCACTAAAACTTGCATAAACATTTATTTTCTTAATTAATTCAATTTAATTAATAAATAATTGAGTGCAGTATCGTTCGAACTCAGGTTATTTGGTCATAAGACGATTTAATACTATATTAGAAATTGTTCCACCTAAAAGTTTAAGCTAATAAATAAGACTCAGAATCTGAACAATGCCCATTTTCTTTGTCATTTCTCTCTCTCTAATAAGCTCAATCATAGTTTTGGTGATAGCTATTCTTTTATTTAAATTTTTTGTGTATATGTTTTATTTACATCTTGTGTATGAATATACAATTGTATCATGTCTATGTTACTTATTATTTGTAAGATTGTCTGATTCTCTTATTCCCATAAAACGGGAATACCAGTTAGAAAATGCAACAAAAAATAAGTTATCATACCATTGGACTGTAGCTATATCTCAATTCTATTTTGTATTTAATTTAAATTATTATATATCTCAATTTATTCAAATTCTAAGATTCAATATATCCTCTACCTCTCTAAGATTTGTTAACATAGTTTTTATTCGATATAAAGATTATACTAAATCATAAACAATGTGCACTTGTGATGGGCTTGTAATGGATTTCAAGGATTAAATGAAATGTGCATACAGTCATTGTATATGACTAAAGTGGAATTCAATAAAAGAAAAATATCAATAAGGTCATTTTATTAGAAAAAGTCAAGACCCGTCGAGGGTAGCCGAGTGGTGAGGATATGATATCCTCAGCATGAGGTTGTGGATTCGAATCCGTTCGGACTCACTTTCATAATGTTGAGTTGATCAGGCCTCTATTGCTCGTCTTCGATGAGGTGTTACAGTGACTATACTAGTGCACGGACCCAAGTCCGCTGTCGGTGTCAACTATGACTCTCGAGAACATTCCGTAGCAGGGAGGTTTATTCGTCTGCATGGTCACACCCAGCAGGAGTACGCTACCTAGTAGCCGCCCCCGACTCCCCTTTTTTCGGCAAAAAAAAATTAGAAAAGTCAAGACACTAAAATAGTGACTCAGCATAGAATTGAGAAAAACTCCACTACTCAAAATATTTTCACACTTAAGGCTACGAGATCAAGAAAGGAGAAAACCATGTTTATGTGTTACAAACCATGGCAAGATAAAATAACCTCAAAGCATCTATATACATCATAACCACTATAAGGAAAGCTACTATCTATACATTTCATACAAATGGAAGTGGAATTTCGAAATGTAGGCTGAAATATACGTTGAAGCATGGTTTGTAATGTTTTGACAGATAATTATAGTTAACTGCTCTTCAGATTAGAGGAACCATTTTTAAAATTAATGGCAGGGTTTAAAATCAATTGAAAATCTATTTAAATAAGTTTTTTTTTTCGAAAGGAAAATAAGATTTAAAACAAGAAATCCTGCATTTCCTACATATGTTCTCAGACTACTCTGTTAAGTGAAAGCTGAGTTAGGATAATTTCACTGTAGTCCAATGAGTTTTCACAAGACCTTGTATATATATAGGTGAACGTTTTCTCTATTAGATGGTGTAATGATTAAACAATTTGAAGATCATTGATCTAGTGGTTGTAACACATAGAAGAGAAGTTACGAACGTCCATCCAAGATCAATCTGAAATACAATTAATATATTTTAATATGCAGTACATGAATAATTTGAATACATTCAATTAGAAGGCAAACTGAAATACACAAAGCAAATACTGCAATAAAAGAAAATGAAAAAAATAGATAGAAAAAAAAAGGCTTAAGCGGATTTGGTGTACGTAGAAAATATAAAACGGTGCAGTTCACTTTTCATAATTCAAATAAAATTGCAGCTCAGGCAGGTGAGGAAAGGAAGGGATTTGAGGCAATTTAGGGAGTTCAGGTTTTGGCAGCTCAGGAATTTCAGGTTTTGGCAATGTTGGCAGCCCAGGAATTTCAGGTTTTGGCAAAGTGGGAAGCCCTGGAATTTCAGGTTTCGGAAGCTCCGGTACTTGAGGCAGTGTTATCTCCAGAAGGCGGCGAGCTTCTAAATGCATCATGAGGCCATTGATCATGAATAATGTGGTGATTGCCAATAGTAGTGAGGATGGAAAGCGGAGATAGGCCATGAGCGATTAAAACTTGAACAGAAATGGTACTGAGTAGTGCGATATCTAAGGGGGATTTGTAGTATTTGCATGTTGGTTCGAACATGAAGTAGGGTTTTATAGAGGTGGGAAGTCGAGAATTGAGACATTTCTGGTCATGTTGGTGGAAGAGGCTCTACCTTGGTGGTTCAACTTCATGACCTACATGGCATTTCTGTACTGGCAAATTCAATGTTTGGTATTGGGATAGAAAGCCAAATTGGATTCTTAATTAATTAAGCCAAAGTTAATTGTTCTATGGGATTCCATTATTGAATCAAATCGTGGAAAATAGGAGCCTATTCAAGTAATTGATGCTGAACATATGTATAACAGCTAGATATTGTTCGTAATTATTAATCGGTTATTATCATATAGCAAGTTAGTAAGACATTGTCAATTTGTCACTGCTCTTACAGTTTCCTGTTAGAAAATGAGAGACAAAAATTGTACGTACAAAAGAAGAAAATTGTTCAACACTACTTTAAGCGATCTTTCAAAAATGGTACTCCCTCCATTTTATAATAATAGATACTAACCATTATTAATCGGTTATTATCCACTCAAACACTTTCATTACAAGAACATACAACAAGATATTAAATCCCCATCATAAGGTTATTTATAATACATTTTCAGTGTATTGGCGTCACTATACACAAAGCACACATTAGAAAAAGATGAAACAGTCATACTCAGCACCAATATGATTGGCCTTTTATCGCAATTTTGCCATTTTCGTCAGTCAACTTCCCGTCTTTGTAATCTAAAGTCCATTTCTCGAAAGAACAGTCCACAAAGTTATAGTAGCCCCCATGGATAGAGGGCTCTCTGTTCCTCACCATTTCTTATATCCAAAGGAAAGTGGGGAGGTTCGACAGCTAGCAATTGACTGATTCCTGTTAGGAAGGAAAGTAAAACTCAAACATAAGTAACATCCCATTAACAAAGACAAAGCAATGTTGATGATTGTTTTCATTTTTAAGGAAATAATAGTCCATTAAATTCTTATCTAAATGATTATAGTTGTCCTAATATATCCCCCAAAACATCCAAATCCAAAAAGAATACAAGTGTGAAGCGATTTTAAGAAATTCGTCATAGGAACTTCTAAAATACTACCAGTTAAATCTTTACGATACATAGCACAACTTTTCGACTTGTTATTTGTTCAAAAATGAACATCCATAAATGCTTGAGGTTGCAGTTCTACATCACCGATATGGATGCATTTGTAGGCAAGAAATATAGCAGAAAAGGAGTTAGTATTGGGGGCCAGAATCTGGGGTAATTGACAGCAGATACTTAAGAAACAAAAATAAAAAAATAAAAAAAGAAGAAAGAGAGTAAAATGAGAAGCTGATCAATATGAGAAAAAAAAAAAAGAGTAAAACGAGAGCAAATCAAATTCAAACTTATAGCAGGATGTAAAACATCTCATCATGCACGCGCATGTTCTAAGCTCTTTCGTTCTTTTTTGCTTGATTAATATGCAATTATGTCTTATTTGGTAGCTTAAGTTACTCGTTGACATGAATGAAGTACAAATTATAAATTCCTAACATTTTATTACGTTTAATCATTGTCAAGTTAGCCATTTATTGTGTTGCCACTGGAAATGGAACATTCAAAGACCTTTCAGGTTTGTACGGCAACAATTCAAGGAGAGAGGAGGCATGCATTAATTTTGAAATTTACTCTTAAAAGAACTGCAAAAAGACAAGCATAAATGTACGTGAAATACACCACATGAACTCACAAATGAAAGCCAAAGGCTTACTCATCCATATTACTAAGGTTTTTTTTTTCTTCCAAAAATCCATATTTCTTAGCCTTCAAAGAATTAAAAACTAAGATAATTCAGTATCTCATAAGGAAAAATTGCAGAAATTGAAATATTGAGAGCTATTAATTTATTAAACAAAAGAATAGTATGACAAATTGTACAAAGAAAAAGGAAATAGGAGCAGATCAATTCCAAATTGTGGATCCCTTCTTTGACCATTTTTGTTTTCATAAATTTGCCTGCAACTTGGAAACACATATATAAAATATGTTTTTATTATAGATTTTTTGTTAAATAATTTTTCATCTTAGATTACAAAAGAGAAACTGCAGTAGTCATGTTAACTGGGCACGACAATGACACTACTAATAGTTTCAGTGAATATGCATATTGGACCAGGCATTACTAATAGTAATGTACAAAAACATTTTTTTGAAGGAATTGTATAAAATACTTACAATTAAGTATTGAAAACCAATTGAAAACAAGTAAATATCAGTTAAATACCATTTGAAATCTGTCTTAAAACACCAATTGAATATCGATTGAAAATCAACTAATATTCAAGTGGTTTTCAATCTGTGTCTATTGAAAATAAGAATTTTCTAGATCATATCCAATCACTTTTCAAATGGTATTCCATTGGTATTTAATTTCTAATTAACTAGTATTCAACTGATTTTTAATTAGTATCCATTAAAAATTAGAGTTTCTAAATAATGCAAAATCAGTTTTGAAATAGTATTCAAGTGGTATTTAAACCATTTTCAACTGTTATTCAAGTAGTTTTCAATCCATATTGAATATTAGAAATGTCTAAATGATATCTAACCAATTTTCAAATAGTATTCAACTAGGATGTAATTCATTTTCAATTAGTATTCTAGTGGTTTTCAATTCTTGTTGAAAATCAAAATTGTCTAAACAGTATTCAATCAATTTTAAACAACATTGAATTGTCATTTGATTTGTTTTCAACTAGTATTCAAGTGGTTTTAATATGTATCCCTTGTAAATTAGAATTGTCAAAATGATATCCAATCAGTTTTGAAATAGTATTCAATAAACATTTAATCTGTTTTCAATTGATATTCAAGTGGTTTTCAATTTGAATCCCTTGAAATTTAGAATTTCCATAAATGGAATGTTATTTTGGTATGCAAACAATATTGAATTGATTTCCAATTTCTACTCAATCAAGATGCAACCAAATATATTAGTTTTATGTTAGTATTCAAATAGTATCCAAATGGTATTAAACTAGCATTCAAAACTTGAATCTTTTCTAGTGGTGAGAGTGTGAATGACACACGCTCGCACAATAAACGTGAAAATTGACCTAAATTCTTGTAATTTATGAAATTTACTTGTAAAATAATTATTTTAATTAAATTTATGTGGTTTCTAAAAGTTAAATGGCAAATGTGTAATTTCCTTATAAAGAAAGCCCATAAAGTAGACTAAGCCTGAGAAAAAAACCATACATAATAAAGGGCTTATATGATGAAATCCTAAAATACTTGGCCAAGCCATAAGGCCAGAGATAGCTTCAGGTCAAGTGAAACAGAGCCGGACCAACAAAACCCTACCGGGCCACATTGGGATCCATATGCCACTCAAGATGCATCTATGGCCATGAGTGCCATCTTAAACTACCAAGGAAAAACTACAATTAACCTCTGGTGAAACTTCTCATCCATCCTACTGTACTATCGTTGACCCACCTGCAAAAGACAACAACACCTTTTGTACGTATACCAACCTACGCTGATAACTTCAGAAATCTACAAAGAGCGACTGCCAACAACCCCCAATCAAACCCTTCCTCCTTAACAAGGCGTCCATTAAGCAACCCAAAGAGAACCCACCCTTCGTTGAACTATTTGTCGCCAAATCCCCTCTTCACAACACCTCCTGAATAAGCAAACAACAAACCACACCAGACTCAAATGCAGACACAACTCTATTAAAGAGACAAAAAACCCACAAACAACCCCACAAGCATATGCCAAGATGCTGGGAAACCAAAACTATATACAAACCTAGCAAGATAAATGCAAAAAGAGAAACATGAGGGTTCAATTTTTGGAAAAAGTTGGAAAAAAGGCTAAAATTGCTGGGAATTATCAAGCCCACAAAGAGCGCAATTTTTTTTGCATTAACATTCGAATTCATTCAAGTGTTTGACAAAAAAAATGATGATGTAAAAGAAATCCTTAAATTTATCCTAATGGGTTGTTTGGATTGGAGGTAGAGAAGGAAAGGGGAGGGGAGGGGAGGGAGGAAGGAAAATTTTCTTGTTTAGAGTTGTTTTTAAAGAGGGGAGAGGAAGCTTGAAGAAGTAAATCTTTATGGGTATGTTCGTTTATAGAAAATTATTTTTAGTTTTTCATATCTAGTTTTCTCAATATTCTAATTCCAAGCAAATTATGGAAAACTGAGAAAACACGTTCAAAAACTGTACACTTTTCTAGTTTAGAAAAGTGAAAAACTTGTTCAAATTCAACGAATTTTCTATAAATTTTCTATACTAAAAATGAAAAACATGTTCAAATTGTGACATCATTTTCCAATTTTGACTATACTAAGATTTATGTCTAACTATTTAAATTCATATTCTGCTAAAATCTTTAAAAAGAATTTTTCAATATCTTCAGGCCAGCCCATAGCCTCTCCATGATTATTGTGTCCGCCCATCTATATAATATCCCAATTCAAAATCTTACAAGCATTCATCCTCATATCAATGATGTTAAAATCTGAAGAACTTGATAAAAAAATCAGTAGAGAAAATTCATAGGACCAAAAGAGTGAAGATGAAGAAATTATGAGCCCACCAAGCTTCAATTCTCAATAGCTTATATTAATTCTCAACCTTCCCAATTACTCAAAAAAAATCTCAACCTTCCTAGAATACCAGTAAACTGCAAGGAAAAATAAATCCATACTTGTAATAGTATAACAAATACAATTTCTGATTTTTCCCTATTCTAGTGTTGTTGAATTGAATAGTGTTGACTTCGGTTTTGACAATGATGATTGCAAAACATCTATGAAAGATGTGCTAAGTTGCAGACTTGTTGATATCTTGATACAAAATGGCTTGTACATGATACAAGTCACTTTATTTGCTGATATCTTGATACAAAGCGACTTGTACATGATACAAGTCACTTTGATCATATTCAAAAAATTATGGGTTTTCAGATGTAGCATAAGTCGCGTTGCATATGGATGCAAGTCACGTTAACGAGGATCATTCAGGAAACAGAAGGATTCCAAATCATACAAAGCGATTTGTACATGATACAAGTCATGTTATATAAATACAAAACGACTTATACATGATACAAGTCACGCTATAACCTTCTGGATTGATTGCACAAGTATACAAGTCACGTTAGATGATGATCAGATGAGGACGAAGCCAAGACGCTCCTTGGAATTTGAATTTGAATATTCTCTGACACGCTGATATGGATTAAATGTACAATCTTGAGTGTAATCAACAACGCACATTGCAGATGGTACAAGTCACGTTGAGAATCCATTGAGTGAATTGTGCATATTCTGGAACAAAGAACAATACACATTGAACAAGCCATAAGTCAGATTGATATATGATCAATGCATGTTGTAGGAGATACAATGCATGTTGTACAAGGTGATGTCACTTAAAACAGAATGTTTAACCTCTCACAACGGCTACTTTGAGGCTCCAACAGCTATATCTTCAAGAATGGCTATAAATAGACGTCATTGGACAGAAGAGAAGTAAGAGATACCCTTGCCAATAATTTCTAATCATTTTATCTCTCACTTCTACATTCCTAACCCATTTGAGCTATTTATTTGCTATCTTATTTCTGGGTTTGTGTGAACTTCAAATATGTTATACACTTGGGTTAAATCTGTAACAAGCAAGGTTGTTTGCTTGGGGTAGATAGGTTTCTTTGTTGTGCCTTAGAAAAATAAAAGTGGTTGCTAGTGAGCCTTAGAAAACTAAAGTTCGGTTTGGCTTGTTGATCCTGCAAAAATAAGCGGTTCGGTGTTCTAGTTGATCCCGCAAAAATTAGAGGTCAGGTTTACTAGTTGAGCTCGCAAAAACTAATGGCTAAGGTTTTCCAGTTGAGCCAGCAAAAACTAGAAAAACGGTTTTCTTGTTAATCCCGCAAAAACAAGGTGTAAATGTTTTCTTGTTGATCCAGTAAAAACAAGGTGTAACGGTTTTCCTCCACCTGTAAGAGAGGAAGAATCTTTAGTGGATTGAACTCTCTAGTTGAGTTAGAGGAGTAGGTCAAGGAGGACCGAACCACTATAAATCAGATTTGTCATCTCTTCCCTTACTCTCTCTTGCTTAACTGCTTTGAATTGCATTTGATTTATATTGTTGTGTGTGGATTGGATCTTTAGAACTTCCGCATTTACTCTTTGATTAAAGTCTGAGAGAAAACTTTGTTATTTGTTTTAGTTTGCAAAAGATTTTCAATAAAGTTTTTAACTTGCTAAAAATCCAATTCACCCCTCTCTTAGATTGCCATTCAATTCCCCTCTACTGAGACTTTCAGTTGGTATCAGAGCTTGTGCTCTTGATAATTTCTATTTGTCTTAACATCCAAAGAGTTAAAGATTTCAAAAATGGCATCCATTAATGATATTTCTAGATATGAAGGTTTAGCAACTAATCATGCTTCTTTCTTTGATGGCAGTGATTATATTTATTGAAAAACAAGGATGAGAGTGTTCCTACTATCAGAAAATATGGATATATGGGATGTTATTGAGGAAGGCCCATTTGTGCCAACAAAGCTTATAGATGGAAGAAGTGTGAAGAAACCAAAAGATTAGTGGAATGACAATGACAAAAGGCTTACATCTTACAACCACAAAGCTATGCATATTCTCTATTGTTCTTTGAGAAAATCACAATTCAACAAAGTTCAACAATGTGTAAATGCTCAAGAAATTTGGCAAACTTTGGAGGTTGCTTATGAAGGAACAAGTCAAGTCAAGGAGAACAAAATCTCTCTTCTTGTCGACAAATATGAGTTGTTCAAAATGGAGGAAGATGAATCCATCCAAGAAATGTTTGATCGATTTAATGAAATCCTCAATGGCCTTAATTCTCTTGGCAAATCATACACAAATTCTGAGATTGTGAGAAAAATTTTAAGGCTTTTGCCAAAAACGTGGGCTTTCAAGAAAGATGCAATTTTAGAAGCCAAGGATCTCAATTCTTTGCCTTTGGAGGAGTTAATTAGTTCTTTACTTACTCATGAAATGAGTATGAAAGAAGATGAAGAAAAGAAAGACAAGAAGAAAAGGAGGACATATTTGGGCATTGCATTAAAGGCATCAAAGTGCATTGAAAGCTTAAGTGAGGATGAATATGAAGAGAATGATTTTGATGTGGAATATCTTGCAAAGAAATTCTGCAAATTTCTCAGTAAAGAAATAGGTGCAAAGGAGGCAAACAATAAGAAAAACAAGCTTTTTTACTATGGATGTAATGAACCGGGTCATGCTAGACCGAACTGTTCATATTTGAAGAAACATAGCAAAAGGAGAAAAAAAAGATTCATTGATGATGATTCAAGCTCTAGCAGTGATGATGAAATTGGAGGAGTATGCTTGACTGCAATTAAAGCCAAGGAGAAAATCGAAACGTTGGTACCATTTCCTTGAACTCATTTTTTTATGCACATTGCATTACATGTTTTTAAATTGATATCTGTTGATGCATAAACTGATTTTGTGTTTTTCAAAGGGAGATATATATTTTTTTACTGTTGTGCATGTTTTGAAACAAAAAGGGGGAGTTTTCTTTCCAAAATCATTTATTTGATAAATGCATTTACATAGGGAGAGTTTAAATTATGCATTTGATTATTTGGGGGAGAAATGTTTTTAATCTTTTTGATGATACAAAAAAGGGGAAAATGTGCATGAATTTGATTAAGTGTTTTATCATGTTGCATAATTCTTTCAATTGGTATCATGCTTTATAATTGCTATCATTATTGCTTTGAACATCATATATTAATGTGTTGGACTAACCAAGTGACAAGGAGTGAAATCCTTGATCAAATTATTTGTTCTTGATGAATAAACGTTCAAATTCATGTATGTTTTGTCATCATTAAAAAGGGGGAGATTGTTAACTTCGGTTTTGATGATGATGATTGCATAACATCCATAAAAGATGTGTTAAGTTGCAAACTTATTGATATCTTGATACAAAGCGACTTGTACATGATACAAGTCACTTTGATCATATTCAAAAACTTTTGGGTTTTCAGATAGAGCAAAATTCGCGTTGCATATGGATGCAAGTCACGTTAACGAGGATCATTCAGGAAACAAAAGGATTCCAAATCATACAAAGCAACTTGTACATGATAAAAGTCATGTTATATAAATACAAAGCGACTTGTACATGATACAAGTCACGT
>CAODLS010929493.1:0-14109 GCA_948243855.1 Flueggea neowawraea | reverse complement strand
AATTTTTACCCAAATTTATTTATAATAATTATCCAAAAATAATTATTCTAAAAATAATTATCCACCAATAATTATTCAAAATAATTACTCCAAATATAATTATCCAAAAATACTTATAAAAATTATTCGGGGTATTACACTTTAGGTCTTTTACGCTTTAAAGTGCCTAGAGAAGAGTGGCAAACTGTTCTAGACAATGAGATATGGCAACTCGAAGAAGTAGAAATTGAGAGAGATCTGTTTGCACCTTTATGGCTGAGCTATCATGATTTATCCCCTGAGGAGAAGCAATGCGTGTCCTATTGCGCGTTATTTATTAAGGACATTGAAATTCCAAAATATTTGCTGATTAGAATGTGGATGGCTCAGGGGTTCCTTAAGGAAGCGAAAACAAAAGACATGGCAACGGTTGGAGAGGAGTACATTCGAAATCTAGGTGCACGCTTTTTTTTTTCAAGATTTTCGAAAAGATGAGGATGGCCAAATAGTAAGGTTTAAGATGCATGACATTGTGCACGATTTTGTCCAATTTATCTCCGGGAAAGAAGTTCTACTTTTGGAAGATAGTATTAAGGATGAGGATACATCAGTTAATATTACGGCTGAGGATACATCAGTACGTCATTTATTTGTTCTCCCAAAACTAAGGATGGGCAAATTTCGTCAGATCATTTTTACTTTTAAAAAATTACGTAGCCTGGCATTCATTTCATGGGAAGAAATAGATCTGCACAGTTTATTCAATGAACTTACTTATTTAAGATCACTTCATTTGGTGGATTGTAACCTTAAAGAAATTCCATCTACAATAGGCAGACTAATACACTGGAGGCTTCTCGACTTGCGTGACAATAAGGAATTGAGTGAGTTGCCTGAAACTGTGGGCGATTTATGCAATTTGCTAATCTTAGACATCACTGGTTGCTCTGAACATATACAATTGCCTCGTGGGAGTGAAAAACTGTCCAGTTTG
Source organism: Flueggea neowawraea (assembly GCA_948243855.1). Lineage (NCBI taxonomy): Eukaryota > Viridiplantae > Streptophyta > Magnoliopsida > Malpighiales > Phyllanthaceae > Flueggea > Flueggea neowawraea. The sequence goes on along the minus strand of CAODLS010929493.1, from coordinate 13,136 downwards.
AGGTATGTGCGAAAGGAGAATGGCATGTTCAAGTTAACAAAAGGAACTGGGAGACTCCATGCGCTTAGAGGAGCATCCTTCTTAGTTGATTGTGAGGCTACTTCTCTTGGATATCTAGCGAACTTGAACAATCTTAATTATCTCATCATAGAATTGCATAGAAATGTGGAACATGTGGGCGGGGCTGAGGAAGCACAACTGAGCAAGAAGAAACACCTCGTTCTTTTGAAACTATCACTAAAACAGACCGGAAATGGAGCAGACAGGTGGCAATTACATGATGAAGCATTAATTGAAGCCTTAAAGCCAGATTCTAATTTGAAAAGTTTAGAGATGGATGGTTACCTGGGAGTTAATCCTAATCCTAGTTGGTTACTCTCATTAAACCATCTCAGAAAAGTGTGGAGTTCAGTTCATGGGAAAATTGCAACTGTTTACCTCCTCTGGGGAAGCTTCCATTGCTAGCAGATCTTGTACTGGTGGGTATGAAAATGAAAAGAGTGGGTCTTGAGTTTTTAGGAATAGAGGTCAGTGACGTGGATGATATGTTACCATCTGTTGTGGCGTTTCCCAAATTGAAAAAGCTTCAGTTCAGAGCATTCATATACTGGGAAGAGTGGGACGTGGATGAATGTGATCATTTCACTATAAAGCCTTGTCTCACCAGTTTGTCCCTCTGGTGCTGCGACAAATTGAAGGCATTGCCTGATCATCTTCTCCGGAAGACGACGCTTGAAACTCTCGAGATCATGTTTTCGCCTCTTCTAGAGGAACGTTACGAGAGGTACAAAGGAGAAAGTCTCGCTCATATATTAAATGATTCGAGGAGCTTCGCGGGTTGCCAGGACCCTTTCCCACAATAGGTACGCATATGCTAAAATGCTATAGGGTCAATTATATTGACATTATTGAGGTTTATTATAATATGTTATTGTGTGTATAAATTTTTAAAAGATTATTATTACATTTTTGTTTTTAAATACAGTCGGACAAAATTCAACCATAATTCAACTAGAACTAACTAATAAAACAAAAGAGAGTGTCTTAATAAACGTTGTTGTGTTAGTTCTGGTTGAGTTTTTGATGAATTTTGGCTGACGGCGTTTAAGAACATAGATGTAATAGAAGCATTTTTCAAAATTTGAAGACGCAATAACAGATTACAGTAAACTTTAGAGACGCCAATATAATTGAGCCAATGTTATATATACTACTGCATTTGAGTATTTAACAATGTTATAGGATGAAATGTAACTTTAATATTGAGTATTTAGCCATTAATTGTACCGCTCAAATGGTTTGTTTCCTCTACAATAACCAAAATCTTCTCCACAGCTCTACTCAATTTCACCATATATTGCTCTCTTCTATATATCACATATATATCTTCTTTCATCTTTATCATATCACTATACATTGAACCCTTTTTTCTTTCTCTAAAGGAAAGATTTACTCTTCATCTTACTAAAAGAAATTATACTATAAATTGTATACAATGAAACTATACTGATTATTTGATGGTAATTAATTAAGGGGTAGCTAGGTTTTATTGAATTCACTATTAAAAAAATTTAAAATTATTCTGAAATTAATTACACCTTAAAAAATAGTTAGAATGATTTATAGTAATTTGAATTATGGAATTGCATAAAAGAAATCTAATACCTGGACTTTCTTTTCATAAACTTCTAGTAGTTTAGAAATAAATAGAAACGAATCATACATTAAATTTTGTGGTTTAGGCTTTATAAAAGTGCAAATAAATCACTAACTTGAGTTTTAAACTATAAAAATTGAATTTTCATATTTTGAGTTTTAAACTATAACAACTGAATTTTCATATATATTTATTCAACAAAAGAATTTGGGATATTAATATTACTAATAAAAAATACATTTCACTCTCAAAAAAGTTAAAACTACTTTGAAATATCACAGCTTCAAAAATTGTTGGAATAATTAACGGTAATATTTGCAGTGCGGAATTGAATAAATGAATTGGACTTTCTTTTACATAAAATCCTAGTAACGTAGAACTAAAAAGAAAAGAAACGCACATTATTATTATTATTATTATTATTATTATTATTATTATTATTATTATTATTTGGTTAGGTTTTATAAATCTGCAATAATTAAAGTCACCAATTTGAGTTTTGAACAATATCATTTAAATTTTCATATTTATTCAACAAAATAACTTGGAATATCAATAATTAATAGTAGCATTTTGTAATTCAATAAAAAAATACTTTGAAAATGAAGTAACAAAGCACATAATTTTTAGATATGATATCATTTTCTTTATTTCTCCTTAAAGATAAATATTTTATTTTACTTTCCTTCTCCTTAATTTTTTTGTTGCCTATGGTCATCATCTTTATCCTTGATGATTGGACTCTTTCGGTTTTATTCATTTTTTTTCATTTAAACATTTTGTACTCTAAATCTAGTTTTGATTTATATTTTTGCGAACAATAATAAATTTTTTAATTTACGGAATTTAAAATTTTCTTTTTGATTCAATTACCATATATAAAATCAAAAGGTTTATAAGTTTAGTTTATTAATTAGAACTTAAGAAATTTTATTGAATTTTTAAATTAAAAAGGATTGATTATTAAAACAAATAGTCAAATAATAAGTAAAACACTGTATAATAATAAAGAGTATTTTGAACTAATGTTTTGTAAAATTTAAGTGTAGTTTTGATTGTAAAAATAGTGATTCACTTCTCCTATCTTATTTAGGATTCAATAAAGTCTTCTACTTGGTTGTTCAGGATTGAAGGAAGTTTATGCCACCTAAAGACCTAAATATATATATACGGCAATTCGCGGTAATAATGTTGCAATTTAAATTAATTAATTGTTTCTACTTTATATATATATATATATATATATATATATATAGAATCATAGCAGAGGATAATTTAGACATTTTATTTTTTGGTCAAATTTATTACTATTTTTCTGTCAGTTATGGTGCCTTTTGCTACATTTAGTCTGGCTCTTTCCCTGCTCATCTCTTGCATACCTAATACATATGTGATTTTCAACAGGTAAGAGTCAGCAACGAGAAGCCACCGTCTTTTATGCTCTGCCTTTTCTTTTTGCTGTCGAGGAATCGTATGTAGAAGAACCCAAATTTGCAAGAACTTGTAATTCGGATGCAAATTTTATTTCGCCTTCGCTTTTTTTTTTGTTTTAAAAAAAAAAACTCGTTTTGTACTCTTGAAGTTGGTGTTTTTCAGGATTGGTGCTGTTGTTGGAACTTTCATGGGAATGGAATTGCATGTGGTCAATATGTATGGAATTACTGATAGTGAGTTTCTTGATTAAAAGAAACGTGTATTTATATGGTTTTCCACTGATTATTTGGAAGCCAGTCAATTTCAGATGGCAAGGCATATTCAAGTGTTCCTTTGTAGACTCTGCATGGTTTCACTTAATTGTCAAATAAACTATATTTTTACGTAACTAGTATGGTGTTTTCATGTATTTTTTTAGAATTTTGATTCTAATAATGAATTTGAGTTAACTCCATTTTAATCTCTTGTCCATCCCTGCTCACATCACAAAAGAAGTATTCTATCAACTCAGAATACCCTTGCGTTTCCACACTCAGAAACTGTTGAAAAAGCAGTCTGCCCATGACGGGTAAATCGAACCCCGTCGGTCAAGGTGTGAACCGGGACAATGGACCGAAACTAACTGATAAGACCGACTAAGTTGGGCCTAAGATGGGCCCATAAGCCCATAAAGTCCATGAAGGCATTTATATATATGAGAGGGAGAAGAAGGAAAGATGGGATTTTCATTCTTTCCCACTTTCTCCAAATCTCACTAAAGGAGAGAGAGAGAGAGAGAGAGAGAGAGAGAGAGAGAGAGAGAGAGATGTCGATGTCTCTCACAAAGAAGAAGAAGATGTCGTTCTTCTTCTTTCCCACCGAGTCCTGCACAGATCAGTGTGGCATTTATACTGCAAAAGAGCTAAGCCCTCCCGTCTACAACTCGACCGTGATTTGCTCGGGAGACAAACATCGAACTCGGTCCTGTTTTATTGCTGGTTGGGTCGTTCTTTCACTGGAATCGATGTTAGTAAGTCAAACATATTTATTATATTGTTTATTTGTTAAACTGATACAGGATTCCTTCATTGGTACCAAAGTCAGCACGGATTTTTTGAATTTGTTTCAAAAATATTGTTGGTCTCTGTCTAGAACACCTATTGTATTTTGTTGCATTCGACTTTTTATCTCCAACATGATTTTTCATTTGACTCCGTCGGGAGCTGAAAACTGAAAGTTGGAATTTCAAAATACTGACAAAAATTTTGAGATCAAAGACCTTGAAAACGTAACCTATCCAAGTTTTGTCGCAAAATTCTATCGAGAAGGTTGTCAAAATGACAAAAATCCAATTGAAAAATACTAGGTGAGAAGCTTCCGGATGAACTTATTCATCTAATCCAATAAGGCGACGTGGCGCATTCTTATTGGTTACGCATGCCCCAATTAGAACACATTACCTAGATGATGTGGCATGTTTTCATTGGCTGAAGAAAAACACGTGAACCAGTCATATCGTGACACATGTCAGAGGCAAGACCAATTAACACTGATTGTACAACACGTGGACCAACCGAAAGTCCACACATGGTAAGAATGCCATGACGAACGCCACTTGGATGACACGTGGCATAGCTAACTGTACTGACACGTTAGTCAAGTGGTCTAATTAGAAGGTGACACGTGGGAACGAATGCCACATGTTAAATTGACTGGACTACCACGTCAGCAAATCGGACCACCCACGAAGCACCACATGGCCGAATGTGCCACGTGGCATAAATGTCGCAGTGCCACCTGGACAAGCTAATCAGCGTCATCACCACGTGGAACAACCATGGTTTCACACGTGCCAAGCGTGACATATGTCCTGATGAGATAATGATAGGTGGCTGAAGAGGAGCAGGTCATGCGTGTGGCGCGTGAAAGCTCGCGCTAGTGCATCAAAGGCTCCCGGTGGTGCTTGTAAGGGCGTGACACGTGTCCAAACCTCCATTTTTTTGATTTTTTTGGTAGAATTATTTTTTATTTTTATGAAATTTTTGGTATATTTTCATAATTTTTTGAGTTCCATAACTATTTTTCCAATTTTTTTGGTGTATTAAAATTGTTTAAAAATTGTGAAAATTATTTTTTTTGCCAATAATTATTTTGCAAATTAGTTCAAAATAATTGATTTAACAACATGTAAATATGTTTCTCATTTAGATAATTGGGATGAGATTCCAATTATTTGGGTAATACGTGAGTATGTTTACACTCGTTTTATTGGTAATTTATTATAAATAAACGAATGATGTAAAACCATATTACATTGAACAATGTGCAAATTATGAAAAAATTTGCATGACTCCCAAAGTGTGTATTTTGAGAAATTTTGGGAAGATGGTGATCGTAATAAGAAAAATATAATTGTGAATTAACTGTGCAATGGTGATGAAGGTTTTTTTACTTCATAAAATATTATGATATTAATAACGGGTATTGGCTAGGTTATTAGTCCATAATAGAATTTTATGAAAACATGATCTCCTAAGTGTCGTCGAGAACCACTTAGAGATTCTAGAGAGTAAAGGCAATCATGATCAGTGTGTCCGACATTAATCCATGATCACGAAGATAGATCATAAGAAGTGAGAGATCTACTTTATGGTCGCTTGATTAATAGAATTCTCGAGAAGTTGGTACGCCTACTTATGAATTCTATTATAACATGTTGGATTGTGATCCATTGTGTATCCATTTGGAAGACAAAACTTAAATAATATATTCGTGTGGTATTATTTCGGGGATAATTGTTTAAGCACTATTTATGTGTTAATGCTGAACAATGTTGATGTATGTACATTAACATTAAGATAGATTGTTTAGATTGCATGTTGGTTCAATAAATGATGATTATTCCATTTATTGTTTTGGCTTATTATTATATTGATTTGTCTTAATTTAATATGCAATATTTTTATACGTTGAATTTATTGTCCAAATATTAAGTTTGACTTGACAATTGAGATAACCAACATGGATTCTCCTCAGTCGAAAGGACTTTAAAAGTGAATCTAAATAGTCTTTATTTACCATTTATAAAATTAAATATAATATAGTTAATTATTAAGACTGATATGGTAAATGTATACCTATTGTACATTTCGATTCAAAACTTAATAAGAGCCTATACTACTTTAATTTTGATTGGATGGTAAATATATGTGTATTGCAGTAAATTACTTACGTGCAACTATGTCTTATTGTTTGTCATATTGTTTTGTGATATTCATTACTTGTAAAGTCAATTGATGTCGAGTCATACGTGGATGTATGTTGAGCTACATTGGGCTTATGTGGCAACAATTGTAAAACCTCAATTATGATAATCCAATATGTACTCTAAGAGAAAAAAAAACTCATGCGCAATTTGAACTTGGTTATGGCCGAATTCAAAGAGGAGTAGAAGACCACTCAACACTTTGGACCGAAATGTCTATAAGACGTGGAAGTGAGAAATTCCACTACAACCATCATCTTCTTAGTGTAAAAGATGATGAAGTCACTTAGCTATTTTGCAAGTATCAAGATGCAATATACTTATAAGTTGCATTTATGGAGCAGTTAGTAGGTGTGACACTAACTTAGCTTGTGGTCTTTGACCATTGATACTGATACTTGTTATAAGTGTCATAATCATGCATAGATTGATAGTGATATTGATCATAGATTGATTAAGGACGAGGTCCAAAGTGGTTATCCACTTCCTACCTAGAAGTTAGGAGCAAATCGAGTTGCATCTAACCCACATTTGTCTCATGCAAGAGACTGTGAGGAATTCGACAATGTTTAATTCTATTGGATAAATTCCAATACAAGAGTAATGAAAAGGTTTAAGAACCTTAAGTCCTTAAGAAGTGAGAGATTAAACAGAATTTTGAGGAAATCCTTGAACATGAACAATGTCGATATTTTGTGACTGAAATGTTAACAACCAAAGGTGCACTATCTATGTGAGATGATGCACCTTTGATATGCAAGTGATAAGAGTTTCCTTGTTCGATATTCTCTATTGAATTTCATCGTTAGCTAACAGTTTATTCAATTTTAAGGATCCTCACAATGAAGTTTTGACGTAACTTCATTAAACACCAACTAGTTCCAATGAGGATTAGGTTGAGCAAGCAAGGAACAACTCAATAGTGGGAGTTGAAGGTGTTGGTTTGTGCGAGCTAGTCTTATTCAAAACTGAACCTTTTCTTGCAGTTAGATTCTTTCGTGACCTTATTGAAGTTTGCTTTCAATCCGTGTTATAACAATAATGGAATTTGTTAGATCTTGTTTGAGTGGGTGAATACTTTGGCGCTAAAGGTGGTTTCTTAGTTAAGGTAAACGACCTGAATATTGAAAAACCTATTTTCCATTCTTTGATACTTCACATGGTTATGAGGGATTATGTGAAGTTAATGCACACAACTCAAACACTTTGGCAAAATCGACTACATCGATTAGCTCAAGCGGGAGTATTAGGCAATTGTGTAAGTTCAAGTTGTCTAATTGCGAGAATTGCAAAAGAGGGAATACTGGAGAAGAAATCATCTCTAAAGGCACTTAGAACTAGATTCTCATTGCTATCAATCTATTTTTTTATGTTTGATGTCAAAAATATTAAGAGCACAAGGCAAGGGCCTAGTGCTTCATCATTTCTGTATATATGATTTTAAAAGGTGCAATCATATCTATTTGATTTCTTATAAGTAAGAATGGTCAAGTTAGTTCTTACTTCTTGCTAGGCAAGATGAGAATCAGATAAACCTTTGTGAATCGACCAAGGTCGTGAACTTCTTTAAGATGAGTCTAAAGTTTTTTGTTGTGAAGGGGAGGTGAACACAAGTTGTTTATTCCTACACTCCTCGAATAATATGCACAACAGAGAGGAGAAATGAAAATCTCCTCAATATGGTAAGAACTATGATGGCAAAAGGCCCCAACATTAAAAATCCATATGCCCTTTAAGTTCATTACTAGTACATCTTATGAGATGTGGATTGGTCGAGTGTATGACCTAAACCACTTGAAACTAAGAGATGCATAGCCAATATCCATGACTCTTTGATCTATAAGGATCGAGAGATATAAGGTGTTAGATACCCTACTATGTCAAAATGACACATTCATCGTGGGATAATGGGAAATTGGCATAGTAATGAGTTTTAAGAAGTCAAATTCCTTAGGGAATATATTTCTTAACTGGGATTAAAATGGAAGAAAATTCACTTTATTTGAGACTCAGGAACTAAACCCTTAAGATCACTCCATCCGAGTGGGAGAATTCTTGAGGAGAATGGAAGATGAGGAAGAAAGTTGAGTAATGTAAATCAGTAGATTACATCATTGGGTTTAAAAATCTCAAGTGATTAAACCGAACGATTGTTATTTTTTTCTTTGAAAGGAAGCATCGACAAAGTCCTTGGGTTTTAAAATCTCAAGAGATCAATCCATTGATCTGAGCGATTGTTATTCTTTCTCCGAAAAGGATGCATTTGCTAGGTTTTGGAATGATTCAACTTGGATCTCATCTATCTCAAGAGTGTGCGAATGTTCCTGATAATGCCTTTAGTGGGAGCAAGATTCATATTTTTCAGTGGGAGGAGGGAACTTGAACCTAGCAGGAGTTCATATATGGAACTTGAACCCAGTGGAAGCATTTAAAAATGTATAGAACTAAAATGGATAAAACCTCACAACGAAATTTTTCAATAAATGAATTGATCGTGATCATTTTAGTAACCCCATAAGTCAAAGATGAATCTACAAGTGTGTTAGAGTTTCACTCATCCCAGTGAGATTTATATGGTTTAAAGCAATGGAAGTATAAATGACATTTGAGAGATTGAACCATGTCGAGAACTGATTGATCTACCTAAAGGGTGAACTCGATACATGAGCGATAAATTGAGTAAGACATCGATAATTGCCACAAGGAGATTTACTCAACGAGATTACAAAGACCATATTGTTGAAATATTTACCTTCATAAAATAGACTTTGGCATTTGGGTTAGTCTATACCTCGACCTACATTAGTTAGATATAAAGACTCATTTTCTCACTGAGAATTTGGAGTGGAGACCTATAAGATTTAACCTAATGGTTTCATCGTTCAATTCTCAATAGAGAATTTAGAGAAGAGACCTATAAAGTTTAAACTAATGGTATCATCATCCAATGCATAACCTTAGACATTCTTCGGGAGGATGGTATATTCATGTATGTCGTGACTATACCATATACTTTAGAGGTGAATCTTGTCATTCTAACCTGGTGTGAACCTCACACCTGTAGCTAGAAAAGTCTAACATACTTGAATGACTCCATAGATTGGCCAGAATCCAACTTTGAGATATATGATATGGGTTGACCTTGGTGCCAAACTCCAAGAGATCCTTCGAGTGAATTGTTGTCCCTGTTCAAGTGAGATGGATCAACAAAGTACTTGAACGCTTCAAAATGCAGAAATGCATAACCCACAGATACCCAGTGACTAAGAAAAAGTCTTTTAGCAAGTGCATGTGTTCACAACTATTTGAAGGGAAGAACGCATAAGGAATGTTTTGCACACAAATGTTATATGAATGTCTTTGTAATATAGATTACATGTGTTAATTACAAGACTATATCTTTTAGTAAGTACCTAGGTGCGTACAACACCTAGATTTTCCTACGTAGTTAAGTTAGCTAGGAAATATTGATCCAACACATAAATAAGATGTTGGAAAGCAGTGAGTGAGATATTTGAATGCTTTAGAGGCACTGTGTTATCGTAAGGGCTTGTGATAAAATAAGACATAGTTGCTTGTTTTACAAGTGATGTGGATGAGAGAGAAATCTATGCATGATTATGTGTTCTTATTTGGTAGAAAGACCACCCCACATAACAGTGAGGAACACATACCAGTGTGTGGAAATAGAAGCTGAGACCATAACTTCATTAGTTGTAGTGCAACGAGAAGGTTAGCTATATTGAGTTCTGCATACATTGCACTTTGTTATGTATGCGTAGACTACTCAAAGTCTACACCTCTGATTTTGCATGTGATTTGTGTCAGGGAATGTTAGAGGAATATTTGAATTTGAATTCTCAAGGAGCGTCTGCTATTTTTTAGGTTGTCCAGCTCAGCTGCATATGCTGTATGCGTAGGTCATTGTGCATTTCTGACAACCTCTAAAAATGTGCAACAGTTGAGGCACGTTGAGCATTCGTCAAAGCACGTTGAAGAGATCTGCTATGCACACAGAAGAGAAGTGCAACGAACGTAGACGAAGCCTGACTGAGATAATGCCGAATTCTGTTGTTGTGTGTCAGAACCAAACAGGAATATTTGCTGACGCTAATTCAGAGGATTTCAAAAATGCACAGTGACCCGCGCATACAGCATATATAACTGAACTGGACTACCTGAAAAATAGCATATGCTATTTGGGAATTCAAATTCAAATATTCACCTCTGATTTTGCATGTGATTTATGTGAGAGAATGTCATATGAATATTTGTATTTGAATTATGGAGGAGCATCTGCTATTTGTCAGGTAGTTTAGCTCTACTGCATCTGCGTTATGCGCAGGTCATTGTGCATTTCTGACATCCTCTGAAAATGTGCAAGAGCTTAGGCACGTTGAACATTCGTCAAAGCACGTTGAAGAGATATGCTATGCACATAGAAGAGAAGTGCAACGTACGTATACGAAGCCTGATTGAGATAATGCCAAATTCTGTTGCAGTGTGTCATAACCAAACAGGAATATTTGCTGACGCTAATTCAGAGGATGTCAAAAATGCACAGTGACCCACGCATACAACAGATACAACTAAGCTGGACTACCTGAAAAATAGCAGATGCTCATTCGGAGTTCAAATTCAAATATTCCCCTGACATTCCCTCACACAATCACATGCAAATCAGAGGTGCAGACTTTGACCAGACATCTATGCACGCAGAACAAAGTGCAACACACACATAACTCAAGATCAATGCATGCAGTAGCAAAGCAATGCACATAGATGTTGATCTACATAAAGCCGAGACCACTGGAGTTCTTGCAATGCACGTAGAATTGCATACATAGCACGTAGAACCCAAATGGAATGAAGTACTATGCCCATAGATGGTGGCTACGCACGTAGAAGACAGTGACTTCATTTCTGGACAAGATTTGTTTTATCTCACAACGGCTACTTCGAGGCTCCAATGACTATATTCATACAAATGGCTATAAATAGACGTCCTATAATAGAAGAGAAGTAAGAGATATGTTTGCTAAGACTTGCTAATCATTCTATCTCTCTTTTTTACCTTTACAACCCATTTAAGCTATTTACTTTCTATCTCATTGTTGGGTTGGTGTGACCTTTAATCTGTTGTACCTTTGGGTTGATTTGTAATAAGAAAAGTTATTTGCTTGGGGTAGGTAGGTTTTCTAGTGAGCTTTAGAAAACTAGAGTTTCAGTTTGCTAGTTAAGCATGCAAAAACTAGTGCTTCAGTTTCCTAGTTGATCCCGTAAAAACTAGAGATACAGTTTGCTAGTTACGCCTACAAAAACTAGTGGTTTCAGTTTCCAAGTTGATCCCGCAAAAACTAGTGTAATGGTTTTCTTGTTAATCCTGTAAAAACAATGTGTAACGGTTTGCTTGTTGATCCCACAAAAATAAGTTGTTGTAAACGGTTTCCTTCCACCTAGAAGTGAGGAGATAGTTGATTAAACTCTCTAATGGATCTAAAGGAGCGGACGTAGGTCAAGAGGACCGAACCACTATAAATATCAGGCTTTAATTTCTCTCTCCCTTACTCTCCTTATTTCACTTACATTTGATTGTGAATTGGATTTTATTTAGCTTACGCATTTAACTTTGTTATTTACTTAAATTGCCAAAGATTTTCAACAAAGTATTCAAACTCTTTAAAACTCCAATTCACCCATCTCTTAGAGTGCCATTATGTTATAAACTGGGATTTACAAGCTATACAGTGGAATGATCAACTTAGCACTAACCACCTAAAGAACCTGTGACAGTCCTTAGCGACAGTTGATCTTGTTGCTTAAGGATCGAGAAGATCTAATATATGTCTAAGCAAATCGAGATAAAGTATCATGTTGTGAGAGACTTAGTTGCACAAAGACAAGTGTATTTAAGTACAAGTTTCACAAGGAGAAATGAACTTGGAATGTAAGTCTATGCGAGAAGTGATTATACATTGGTTAATAAAAACCTATAAGGAATACGTTCCTTAAGACCCACATGGCACACAAAGCGTGTAATCCCTTAGCACATGATCTTTAATAAGATCATTGTGAGTAATACACGAGCACAAATGTTGAGAGTTGAAATTTGTAGTAGCGTTGAGTGTGAAAGCATATTGGACAGAAAAGTAACCTACTCATACGGGTGTTTACTTAGTTTTCCCAGTTTGTTGAAGGAAGAACTAAGATGAGGTTGGTTTTGAACGTAGAAATAAAGCGTGTTCATAATCAAAAGGCTGTCTTGCATTTTACAGTAGTGAGTTCATTGTAAATGAGCAAGAAAAAGTCATATGAAAAGAGACGTATGCCATAGGATAAACTCCTATGCCGATCATTAAATGATCAAATGCTAAAATTGATAGACTTTTAGAATATTCTGTCTTAAAGTCAGAAGTAATCCTGTTAAGTGTGGATTAAGGTTAGATGGCGAGATGCATCATAACTGAAGCTTCTGTGTGGTGTTGATAATATTGTATAAACATGTGTTCCTCCAAGGGAAGGAAAGAACACCACAACACATGATCATTTCATGTGTGCTATATACATTACCATAGGTATGGAAACAAATAATAAATGATCTCACTTTTCTTAGTGTGAGACCCTACTGCGGACATGTGGTTCTTGGTATTAGCTACCCTTAGTGTTGGGTTTCTTATGAGTCTTTTAAGGTTATTAGTCCAACCAAAACAAAAAGAAACCACCCAAGAACATGCATGTACAAAACAAAAAGTTTGGTGTCAAGAAGTATACCTAACGTTGTGAGAAAAACCGAAACTTGTA
>CAODLS010929449.1:0-15122 GCA_948243855.1 Flueggea neowawraea | reverse complement strand
AAATTAAAATTTATTTGACCTAGTCAAAATAATTTATTTGACTTTATCAACTGAGAAGGATTTTTGACTTGGTCAACAAAAGAAATATGCAATTAGTATTTATTTATGAAATAAATAATTGGACCGAATTTACATTTTATTTATGAAATAAAATATGGCTGGATATATTTATTAAAGAATAAATAAATATTGGAGCAATTTATTCTTGGAAAATAAATTCTTGTTAGATCAGAATTGGATCTCCTAGGAACACTAAGACTAGGGTTTGTTAGGCTATATAAGTAAGCTTATAAGAAACCCTATACGTTCTCTCTCCTGGCTCTATATTTTTCATTGCCGTTCATATCACTCAAAGAAAGAGAGAAAAATAGCAAGGTATTTTTAAGAGTCAAAAATTCGGTGCTAGTACACCGACACCTTGGCGGTTCGTTCGTGTGGATACCAGTAGAGGGCGTTCGCATCCTGCAGCGTCTACGACTCTATTTCAACAGCATCGTCTCATTTTTGTTTTGAAGCATTGAGATAAACACACATTCCATCGTCGGTTTTATCAATTTGCATGGATCCTTGGTTGATTTTGTTGACAATTTTTTTTAATTTCCGCTGCTTGTATGTGTTACGTTTTCCAATATTTGTTTCTTCATAGGTTGGGCCACTCATTTGGCTTCAATCATGCTTTGTTGGTTCAACACTGTTATACATGTATAATGCTATGACAAGATACATATTTTGCCTTTTTAGATATCACTAGGTAATGCTCGGTGTCTTGATTGAACCAAGTTTTCTTGCCTTACTTGGGTACAGTTTATGAAACTATCTCAATATTTTTGGATTTTGTTGGTCTTGATTAACATGTGTGTGTTTTTAATTGAGTCGCAGGTAATGTAAATAGATTACGAATTGATAAAGTATTGCATACTATAAAAATAAAGAGAATAAAATAAAAATAAAGACAACAATACATCTTATCAAAGAAGGATTAACCAAATTATGAAACTTTTGGTGGATGAGTCATGAGGCTACACAAGCAATTACGAGTTAAAGTATTTTTAGTTAAGCAATTAGTAGTTTGATTTGACTTAATGATTTTAAGTAAATCAATAGATAAATAATGATTTAGAGGCAGTGGCGGAGTCATAAATTTGGTTAAATAGGGGTCAGATCTGCTTAGCCAGATTTTTCCCTCAATGATGTGTACTAAAAAAATATAAAATATAAAAATTAAAATAAATTAAATTAGATATTCATACACAAATTTAAATCCATTTAATCACAAATTCAAGAATCCTACCTTACAATCTACCTAATTTAAGTGACAAATTCATCAATTAATTAATCAACAATCCTACCCTAATTAAAATAAGAACTGAATTACACTAAAAAATAGAAAAAAAGGCTCCGCTTAACGAGGAGAGGGATGAATGGCGTCGGCAAAGGAGAGGCGACAACAAGGTGGAGTGCGACGACATGGAGTTACTGGAGAGTGGAGTGTGTCGTCGTGGAGTTGGAAGTTGAACCGTGGAAGATAGAGTTCAGAAACTGAGATGGGGAAGGGAACTGATGAGGGAGTCGGGCTTCAATTGGTTTTGTCATGTGACCAGAGCAAATCACACTGTTTTTGTCACGATCCATTTCTGGACCATGACCGACGTACGAGGCGAACCGTCTATGGGAGCCCGGCCCATCTCGCACAAGCCTCGGAGAACATGACTTATACTCAAAATATGTTGCAACAAATTTTAAAACCATTTTAATTCAGATAACTAAATAGAAATTCAAATTATTTAAAACATAAATTTTCATAATGATAGCAATATTACCATAATATCAAATACAAAAAAAAATTAAAAATAAATCATTTGTAATATCCGAAACAAGAACGTAACCCAAAGCAAACCGGGTATGGAGCATCTAACAAACATACAAACTGAGCCCGATCAAAAGGGCACTGACTGCAATGTCAGAATATCTCACTGAGTATTAGATGCCAAAGATCGCAGTCCGCAAAAGTCACCTGCAAGATAATAATAAACATGGACAAAACAAAAGAAAGAGGGTAAGAACTCAGTGAGGGATAACACTTCAGAGCGCCTTATACATGCCTCACAAAGATTGTTTTGAAAACAGTTCGAAAATACCACACACAGATATAGGTGGATATTTATGCATATATACACGCTAATACATAATAGCGTTCAAAAACCATTTCGAAAACGTTCGCAATCGAAGTAAACAACATGCACAAAAACCTTCAATAACTAAGCAAAACCTTTCAAAAACATTTTTGAACTTTACCAAAACTGATATACTTTAAAAAACAAAGTGAAATCCTTCAGAAAACATTTCATCTTATCAGATGTTCCAAAAAAAAACAAAGATCCAAAAACCCTTTTTAGCTTATTAGAAATTTTGGAATCAAAGGATTGCAATATTGGCATAATAATAATAATAATATTATTATTATTATTAGTTTCAAAAATATAATATCGTGGATAAAGAGCCAAAATCAAAGATAAAAAAGGTGTGGTCTCTGCCATAGCCTAAGTGTATAGTAAACGTGGTCTCCGCCACTAATCAAAAACAAATCATGCATCGAGCCAGAATACATGGCTACCAACACTCCTTGGTAGCTAGGGTCTTCTCAGTGTATTAATATACCAAAGACTACGTTTACCCTACGTATTACAGATGCCCCATATCTAAAAACATATATCGTATTATTAAATAAAAAAACAAACGGTCATGTTACAAGTACATCAAAAACAATGGGAGATATATATGATATACCATATATATCGAAATTCAAAAACTAATTACTGGTCATCAAAGAAAATTCATAACTCGAAAAATATACATATATATTTTCACAAAAATGATATCAGAAATCATATTTAAGCCAAACAGAATATTTATTTTAGAAAGATATTCAGAAATCCATACCAAATAATTGTTACAGAAATTGTATCAAAATCTTAAAACGGAGCATCAATTTCAGAAATTGTAATAAATATCAAACTTGATATTTATTTCAAAAATCAAAAACACTATTTATTTCCAAAAATAAAAAACATAATAGTTTCCAAACTAAGTTTTCATAATAGAGATTTCCACATATACCAGATTTTAGGATTTACAAATCTTTTAATTATTCTAGATTACATACTATAGCCGTAGCACAACAAAAACTTATAAGTTAGAGAGACACAACCTATGTGTCTGAAGATATCATCTACTCACCTAGATGTCCAAGCTGAGTGGCCCAGTCATGCACCACTAGTGGCTGGCTGATCAGGCTGACCGAAATGCAAAACTAAAAAAATTACCAAAACAAAATCAAAATATAATGATGGTACTGTGACAGTACAAAAAACGCATACAATGCAAATGCAGACATTGACCCTAAGAAACCTTATCTCCAACGAAGGTCTATTGCCCTCGCCTAAAAATCGAACATCTCGTAAAATTATCATTGAGCCGCTAAGACCTCAAAATTCATAAATCAGTCCTCAAAATTTTCAGAGATTACAAACAAGTCCTCATATTCTAAAAAATTACAGATTTACACCTATTTTCTTAAAATTACAAATCTGTATCTTAGGTTTTCAAAATTACAAATTTGTACTCAACATTCAAAAATTTACAAATCCGAACCAAATTTTCCAGAAATTTACAAAATTAAATCGAGGACAAAAATTTATTCTAAAAAATACCAAAATCTAGATTCGATTGATACCCGACCTCTCCAATCACCCACATTGATTGTCGCCAACCTCTTGAACAAGAAACTAACATTCATTTCAACAAAAAAACTTAAAATCATCGATTTTCCCCTCAAAGATTCGAATTTCCATGAACCCTAGAACAAACAACGTCAAATCTTCGAAACCCACATAGATTTATGTTAATCTAGGTCCCCCATACCTAAATATATCAAAAATAAACTCAGATTCAACCAAAAACACACATCCAAAATCATTCAAACCCGTCACCCTCTCTCAAGAACAAACCCATTTCCTTCAAATGCTTAAATCCTCGAAACCAAAGCTCAAATCTTGTTCTTCTAAGTTCATACTAACTTAATCTAATATTCGTTGGCTTCCAATAACTCAAAATCAACAGGAAATCCAAATCCTAGTGCATTCTTGGCCTATGACATGATTCAAGAAATCAAAGCATGAAAATGAAGTAGAAATGATGAAAGAAGGTGAATCTTACCTCAAAAATGGTTAAGAGATGTTGGAGGGACAAAATGGAAGTGATTTGAGTGGTTTTAGATGAGAAATGACAGAAAAAGGAGTGAAAAATGCATTGTTTTGATATTTTTCAAAGCTTACTCGAGTGACACACCCTCTTTACTTGAATGACACACCTCCTTTTACTCGAGTAAGGTTTTTCCCAGATGTTCACTCGAGTAATCTATAGTCCACTTCACTCGAGTAACATCTTTATGCTTACTCGAGTAACTCCTCATAAAAACATTGATCATCAACTCAACACTCGAATCATTCAAGATCAAATTGAGACCAACTAAACACCAAAACTTGAAAAATCAACATCATCAACATCTTCAAACACCAAAGAATAGGATCAAAATTGAGCGAAACAAATCAGGACTGGCTGGAATGCTACAGATTATAGGCTCGAAACGAATGACGTATTATAGTTTTGCCCTGGTCACTTATTATTATTATTATTATTATTATTATTATTATTATTATTATTATTATTATTTATTTCAATGGGACAAAATGACGTCGTTTTTTCCTGTGGTTTAAAAATAATAAAAATGGGTGTTGTGCTTCGTCTTCCTCGCCCTTTGTGCCTATGCCTCCAAGCTCCAAGCCTCCAACAATGGTGATCCTTCCTCGAAGCCCCGCCGGATGGAGACTGTAATGGCCCTCCTTCAGTGCCAGTGGGTGTCCGGGCACCCACTGATCCCTTGGTGGCTCTGCCACTGTTTAGAGGTTATAAATCAACCCTAAAGATTGTATGTGATCCCCCTAAATTTCAATCACAAACTAAGCAAGCCTCTGTTTAGAATTGGCACTAAACAAACCTGCCTCCGAATTTTCACAATTGTTGGTGCTAATTTTGCCTTTTTTCTATTATTATATATTTATTTTCTCAACCTAAAGTAGCCAACTATTCTGAGAGAAAAATGGTAGCCATAAACTATATATGGGTTACATATAAAACACATGAACTCTTGGCTTCTACTTGCATGTCGCCGTTTCTCGTGATTCAGCCATCTAAAAGTGATAAATTAGCCAGACTGCCAGACCGATTCCACATCCTGGAAACAGCACAGGTGTCAACTGGGTATCTGCCCAACTTTAAAAATTGGTCTAAATCGATCAAAATTCTGTTCTCTATTTTTTGTCCCCAAAGGTGCTTACCTGAAACAACACCTTGTTGATAATTATGTTATTATGAAGCGTGTTTCTTGATGATTATTAGCCTCTTTCAACCGGGTTATCTTTTGCTTTGGATTTGCTATTAGTCTTGATGATTTTGTTTTTAAAAAAGTACATCAGCAGTTTAGGAGAATAAGTTGCTTATAGGCTAGTTTCTTAATTTGGATTCTTAAACGTTATGAAAAAGATCACGTGTTAATGAGCACCTTTTAGTTATTATAGGTTTTTTCTTTAAAGAAAGTGAGTTTTCTTCGAGAAATTTTTGGCCATAATTGATGAATTGCTGGATGATTGTGGCCATAAAAATATAGCTAGTCGTGAAAAACTTGTGATCTGATTTTGGTTGTTCCAACCTTGAACAGTTGGCTTTCTGGACCCGTGGAATCTAATTAATGTTATCAAGTATTATCACTATTATAGGATTTAGACATAACCAACAGCTTCATCGCATCGTGTCGGCATTAAATTTTCGTTAGACAAATTTCAAGATTGCTAGCAAATATATCCCCATTTGTACTAAAAAAAATGTTTTCGACAAAAAGTTGATGAATTTATTGTCATGTGTTTGAAAAAAATCATCACTGGGAATGCAACCCGTTTGGTTTCTGGGCTAGTAATTAGTGTGTGAGACATTTACATTTTTGGATAAAAATTACAAAACCAATCTTTCACGCTTACCAGTTATGTTTTCGAAATTTGATATTTGATATTTTATAATTTGAACTTAAATACAATAGAGACTGGTTTTCAATTTGTTTTTAATGATAGCACTAATCTAAATTTTTTATTCAGTTTTAAGTTATTTTTTATTTGGTTTTCATTTAGCTTTCTTTTTTTGTTGAAATGAACTCTCCATCTTTGGTTTATTTGTTTACATATATATATATATATATACCATGCATTTTTTTTGTTGAAAACTAAATGAAAACAAAATAAAACCAACAAAAATTGAATAAAAATAAAATAAAAACTTTTGGAGAAAATAAACTCTTACCCCCTGTTTGGAACAAATGAATTCTACAAAATTTTGTAGAATTCATCTGCAATTCCAAATTTTTGTATTTGAAAGACAAAAAAATACAGAATTCAATTCATCGAATTGAATTATGTGGAATTGAATATAACTAAGTCAATTCTAATCAAAATAGATGGAATTTCCAAATGAATTCTACAAAAAATTTTACATACCAATAATATCCCTTATCTTATAGGTGGGATCTCCGTTGTTGTAGCAAAGGATGCAATTCAAAACACCAAACTGTACATCCTCTCATCAGATTATGTATTGAAACAATAATCTAGCAGTTCTTCATCAGCTTAAGCGAAGTAATCTAGCCCTCGTCCTTTTTCTGTGATACTAATTTTTAGTGTGTTATTTCATAAGGCTTCAAGACCAAAACCTCAACCACTTTTTTATTCCATCGCTGTTTATTGTTGCATTCCACAATTTTTCAGTTTTTCTGATTAAACATCCCTATAATCTTTAATATTTGGCCATATGTTTGT
Source organism: Flueggea neowawraea (assembly GCA_948243855.1). Taxonomy (NCBI): domain Eukaryota; kingdom Viridiplantae; phylum Streptophyta; class Magnoliopsida; order Malpighiales; family Phyllanthaceae; genus Flueggea; species Flueggea neowawraea. The sequence continues at coordinate 8,202 of CAODLS010929449.1, read as the reverse complement.
AAAGGAAGGGCTACCATAAGTTTTGTATTCTTTTTTCATTTATAATCTTTAATTTTTGGCCATCATGATTTTTTTTACTTTGTCATATCTAGATAATTATTTACTATGTTAAATAAATTTATCAATAAAATATGATTAAAAAATAAAAAAATTAAATTTTACATAAAGTTATTGTAATGAAGGGTATATTAGAAAATAGAATAAAATGAATTTCTAATTCTTGATTTATTTTAAACATGATTACGAGTAATTCAATTGAATTCTATATTTTAAGTAATAATATATCAAACAAGATAATTCATTTGTAAATGAATTCTAAATTTTGAATTTATTTGTTCCAAATCGACTGTTACAGCTCATTAGTACTGGAATTGTGCCAACATTAAGAATTGCAAGTTCAAATCCTAGTAGAAGCAAGTAAAATGACTTGTCAAAAAAAGAATGAAACGAAGTTAGAGCACATTTTTTTCTTTCCTTAAGATGCATGCCGTAAAAATGTACAAAAAAAAGCATCGTACGCTTCTAAACTGGGAAAAATGAGCACAACAAGCGCTAACAATAATTGGTTGCGAAAATTTGTAAATAAAAACAGGTCGATTATACCCCATGAAATTTTCCACTTAGCGCATGATGCCCCTTTTCTTTAGCTAGAAATGCAATCTTAATTGACCAGAACACGCATCACAGCACAAGACAGACTGGATGTCAACATTGGAGTTCACAATCCAATCCGGGGGGCATACGGCATACCCCTTTTTTGTCATCTTAGCTACAATATCAGCTAATGAATTTGCTTGTCTATCAAGTATCAATTTTAACAAAAAAAAAACACAACCAGTCAACTAGATATATCAGAACTTAACTGCTTAATGTCATGAATGATGCATTCAATATCAGTTATTGGCTACTGAAATTCCGTAGCAAATAGGTAACCGTAACGGAGGAGTCTAAATCATCATAGTCATTAGTAAATATAATAGCAAAGTGTTGAGATTGAAGTGGAATTTCCTTGAAGAATTGTGAAACCATATTGATGTTTGATAAAACAAGTCAAAATGGGACAGATTAAAGACGAAAATGAAGTTTTTTGGCAAAACAGTGCAGGACACATCTTAAGACAAGGCTATGTCATGGGCAAAAGTTGACACATGGCATGACTCACGGCTGTGTGTCATACTGTGTAATATCCGATTTTACACGGACTCAATTGTTTCCTGATCGTGTGTCCTGTTTTGAACGGGTTTCAGGTTTGTTTTAAGGTTTTCCTAATTAGTTTTGACTTATAATTCCTTGTAAACTATGAATAGATGGCTTGAGACAATTCGTATAAGCCTTTGAACGCCGTTGTAAGCTTTATAGCTTGTTTTGACTTAGGTGGACGTAGGTCGATTGACCAAACCACGTAAACCTTGTGTTCTTGTGTGATTACTCTTATTTAATTCCGCGATTTTCTATCGCTAATTTTCCTGACACCAAGAAAGAAGAGTTGTAAAAAAAGTCTAATTTTGTCCAAATTGCTAACATGGCAGCATTATGAAAAAGAGTTCAGCACTTAATTCAAATTTGTTTTTCCTTTTCCAGAATACTGTTTGCTCGAATAAAAATTGTTGCTTGAGCAAGGTTACAACAGCCCAGAATGTGTTTCGTAGTTGACTTCTTCAAGTTTTGTAGAATTGCAATTAGAATACTCTCAATGAAAAATTGGTTTTAAAATATATATAAAAGAGTATAGAGAGCCAAAGGATCAAAGTATTACTCCAAAATTCTCACTGTAAGTTTTGTTAAAGCTACAGAAGTGCTGTGGGTAGCACTATCAGGCAAGAAGGCAAGAAGAACTTATATGGCATTCACAAAATAAAGGGATACTCATGAAGGGGGCAAGTTTAAGAGAGTTATAGAAATATGGTAAGCGATGGGCTTTGGAAATGCTACTTTTCTAAGCTACAGGACCAGACGGGGCTGAACATAAAAAATTATGCATATCCATACAAAATTTTCCAATTCAATACATATCCAAATGGATAATTTTATCTTATAAACCTAATCAAGTTGTTTGATTTAGGGGTGCTGCAAGAAGAACATTATTTGTGTCAAAAACTTAGCACCATTCATGTCTGTATATACAGACTTATCAACTAATTGTAGAGGTGGTGGCAATATTGTTGCTATTCTTTTTTATGATATGAACTTTAGATAAGTAGTAATCTCTACACGTGCATTGAGCTTGTGGTTTGTGTCATTGTAAATTGAGATAATAAAATGTAATTTTATTGGTTACTAAACATAGCAATTATTATCATGCATAAGTATATCTAAATTTTGGAATTGAAAACAAAACAAGTAATCTAATTTGTTGATTTTTTATTGAAAAATTTTATTGATATGTTGTCATCATCTTCATCCATTTTTTGTTGGCCATTTTTCCTTTTCTTCTACGACACATTATTTTTCCACCATTAATTTTAGTGTTTTTGTATTTGTCATTTACCTGTTTACAATTGATTTTGTTTAGTATTGGTATAGTTGTAAATGTTAATGTAAATGTAATTAAGTTGGTTGTATTGATAAATTACTTTAGTTGTGGAATTAATATAAGTTTCAGCATGACACTTTAGAAGATATAAAATGCTCAATCAAAGAGTATGACTTCAATGTCATGTATTTCATCTGAGATTTATAATTTTAAGTAAAACCTACACAAATATTGTTGTACATAATAGAAGTTAGTTTATGTAATTTTGTATGTCTAAGCTCATTAGTATTTTTTTGAAGTCACCTAGGTATGTGACTTCAATATAATGTGTTTCATCTGAAACTTGTAACTCTAGGTAAAATTCGTACAAACATTGTTATACATAGTAGAATTTAGTTTATACAATTTTTTATGTCTAAGTTCATTAGTATTTTTTTTGAAATTATCAAGGTATGTAAGAGGTATTATCTTTACAAGTTTCGCAGTATCCTTTTTCTTTTTTGTGTTCCAATATCTTCGTCTTGGAGCATTTTTGCATGTGTAATGCCATGGCTATTCTTTGTTGATTTTTGATTTGATCTTTGTTTGGAATGTGACTTTGCACTGCAATATTACTAAAAAATGTACGATTTTCTAAAATTTGTAGATAATATGTAGTTCACTAATAATTTACTTGATAAGTTGTGCTATTAATAATTTCATCTAAATATATATTTTTTTGCTTCGTCTAGCTCTGTAGAGGGTCCATATAAAATTATTTTCTTATCGTTTGTTGTCATGACATTGAAGCTATAACATAAAATTGAAATTAAAATAGGATATTTCTTTTGTTAGTTATATAATCTGTAATGTATATAGTTAGCAAAAAAATAAAAAAATTGTAATGTATTTTTTTGAATAAGTTTGTTTGATCGTAATGAATTCATTTATATATTTGATGAAACATGGGTAAAGAACCTATTAAATGTATTTAATTCCAAATTGTAACGAAACATCATTAATGAAAAATGTTACTAAATGTTACGCTACATACTTATAAATCATCACTCTATAAATAGATAAGGGAGAACTTGCCAAGGTACATTTTACTACTCACTACTTACACCGATACTCTGCTAAAATCATTACTGACTTAAATGCTGGAGATTCCCTCGGGGGACAATCCAACCTCTTTGTGTTTTGTGTTCGCAGGTTTCAAGGTGTTGTCCAAGTTCCCGATTGTTTGTGTTCTTTATTTATTGTTGTTAGAATCAAGGCAACAACAATTGGCGCCATCTGTGCGAAAATTAACAAAAAGCATTGGTCGTTGATGTTCAAGAAGTTCACCAATAACACCTATAAGGTGACCATGGTGCAGACGCCTTCCCACCATGTCAGTCATCACAAGGAGGACACGAGAGGAGTTGGTGTTGGAGCCAGAGCCTCGGGAGGTGCCGTCACTATTGTTCCACTTGCCGACTACGAGACGCTGAGGAGGTAGAACGAGGAGAACTAGAAGCTCTCGGTGAGATGACAACCTTGTTTCAATAATTCCTTCCTCAAGCAGTCTTTCCACCTACTTTACATGCCTATGATCGAAGTGGAGAAGCAATAGGAAGATGTGACGTTGCACACGAAAGTCATCATCGACTCCTTCAGCTTCCTGAGCGTCAAAATCCTCTACCTTGATAGGAGCACCTTGACGTCCCAATGCATAAAGCTCGAGTTGATACCAGGGACGAGAACTATCCAGAATTGGCAGAGAGCACTTGTAAAGGAGAACCTCGAGTTCCTCTAAAGAAGGCTAAGGCAGAGCTTAAGTCCTCGATGAATGCGCAAGAGGTGGCAGACATTAAGAAGATAGTTGTAGAGATACTTGAGTAAAGGAAGCTGGTTCCTGTGGAGGAAGACCAATAGATGGCCAAAATTATGTTCACCAAGGAGGTAGGGATGGCAAAATATTCCAAACCCGTGGGGTACCGACTCGATCGGACCCGAACGGGCAAATTTTTTAATGTTTGATAGGGGAACGGGGCGGGTCTTGGGGTAACTCCAAATTGAAATTATCGGGGACGGGAAAGGGTCGGTGTATAATATACCAGCCCTGATACATATATATATATATAATGTCTTGAATTATATTTATATTTGTTAAAATTTATATTGATTATTTGTGTTATTTCTTGAATTATAATAGAATACAAATTAGACAAAAAAAATTAATAATAATTTAACAGGGTAGAGTTGGGCGGGGATGGGTATGTTAGTTTTTCAACGGGACGGGGATGGAAGATGATTTTTATACCCCAACGAGTTACGGAGCGAGGTCGGGGAAAAATTTATAAGTCGCGGGGCGGGGACGGGGATACCATATTTCGTCCCCGATCTGCCTCATTGCCATTCCTACAAGGAGGTTATGGGGAAACCACTCCCTCCAAAGTTCAAGAGTCGTAGCTGCCAACCTTCTTAGGCAAAAAGGACCCGCACGAGCGCATCCAGAACTATGAAACCATCATGATACTTCACTAATGGGAAGACGCCATTATGTTCCGCGCGTTCCCAATAACTCTGAAGGACCATGCTCATTCATGGTTCAATGGACTGAAGGAAACATCGCTACTTGCTTTGACCTTTTGAGGAAGGAATTCATCAACGCCTTCATCATAAATAGTAAGCGAAAGAAGGATGACACATATTTGCTAAGCGTCAGGTAGAGTGAGAAGGACTCTACGACAATATGTAGACAAATTCAAGAATGCCACTCTTGAAGTCCATGATTTGCAACCCAGAATGGTTGTGGTTATGTTGTAAGAGACACAATTAGTGCAACTACAAGAGTCGTTGTCCTGAGACCAACCCAAGGCCTTGGCCGATCTCTTTGTTTGTGTGCATAAGTACATACTGCAGGCTGAATCATGAAGATCATGGGAATTAAGGATGATAAGGAGAAGAAGAGGAAAGAGAGAGAGGCTTAGGGGGAGCCGAGTAGGAAGAAGAAGAAGTCGGAAGACTCTAGAGCACCATTTAGCTCCTGCTTCGAGAAGTATAAGCCGCTGAGAGAGTCGAGGTCAATGAATTTAGCGACAATAGAGGGGTCTGGACTTATCTCCTTTCCCTTAAAAACTGATAAGCCTCTAGGGAGGAATGTGAACGCCTACTGTCGGTACCATGATATGAGCGGACACTCCATGGACAAATGTTTAGAACTGAGGAATCAAATCAAGAACTTGGTTCGAGAAGGGCATTTGGACCGGTTTGTTTACGAAGAAGCATTGCCATAGGAGTTGAGCAATGAAACAAGGCAACGAAGGAGGAATGATGACTGAAGAGGCGATTAACACCAGACCAATTAGTCATGCTGCCGCTCAAAACATTGGGCTTTGTCCATTGAGTGTACTTCTAATGGTGATCAAAGTTAATTCTTTAAGTTTTTGTTATCCCTCTCCTCTGTAACTTGTTGTTTTGAACAAATAACATGTTTATTTTTTTTATCTTTAATGCATAATGACAATCTTTGTGAATGAAGAACATGTTAAGGAAAGTCGAGCACTTGGCCACATAAAACGAAAAAGGCTTATAGGAAACCAGACTTATGTTACCAAAGGTGATCGAACATGTTGCGAGTCTAAAAATTGCCTCTTCACCATCAACACATAAAGAACCATATTGAAACCACTAAGATGCAGCGTGAGTAGAAAAGCTTGCAAGAAATCGAGCTCTTACCATTTATGCATACGGTAAAGTATAAGAAGCTACTAAGGCTGTGTGATTAAAAAAACTTGTTAAAACTCAAGCTCCCACCAAAGGCATGCATCAAACAACTAAACCGTTGATAGAAAGGCTTGCGAGAAATTGGCTCTCACGAGGTTAATACGTTAAGTGAGTAGAAAAACTTGTTAAAACTCAAGCTCTCACCAAAGGCATATGGCGAACAACTAAAAATATGAGTAGAAAAGCTTGCAAAAAATCAGGCTCTAACTTGGAAAATATGTGTAGTGAGCAGAAAATTTTGTGAGAAATCGGGCTCTTACTTGGCAAAAATGTGTAGTGAGTAGAAAAACTTGTGAGAAATCGGGTTCTCACGTGGAAATATGCGTAGTGAGCAGAAAAGCTTGCTGGAAATCGAGCTCTTACCATAAACACACACGATGAAATGATAAACTGCAATGTGGTAATGGAGCATGGAGCTTATAAGAAATCGAGAGCTTATTGATGGGTGTCAAACCAACAAATTAATTCCTACTCCTAAATAAAGATTTTGTATATAGCAGTGAGCAGGGTCGAATCCACTGAGATTGATAAAGTTTATTTATTTGAAAAAAAAAGCTATAGAATAAACAAAACAACCTATAGAATGAAGATTAAATATCAAAACAAACAACAAAAATAAATTAAAATAAACATAATCGAAATGTAAACAAGAAGAAATCAATAATAACAAATCCTAGCCAAGGTACTTATTAGTACAATCCTTTCAGTTGATCACAAACACGAAAGATAAATATCAAACATTCGAATAGATAGAGTTATAGTTAACGGTGACACACTCGATTAACCAATCTCTTCTTACCTATTTGATAGCCCCGGGGCACCCTGCAGTCTATTTCGCTAACCACTAGACAACCATCGGGACGCCCTGCAGGATTTAATCTATAAAAGCAGTAAGAACGAAAGAGATCACTGTAACATTCCGCCCATTCTGGTTAGGATTCCTGTAGATTTTTGACTAAGTTTGATTGATCTTGAAGATAATCAGACATATTTTGTTGAGGATTAGGTGTTATCGAACCTCGAGGGAAGTTTGATGCACACGGGGAAACGTGAAATGTTAAGAATGTAATGGGAGAGTGAACAACATATGTTTTACATTGAGCAAGACGTACGTTATTTGAAAAGCAACATAACGTACGTTGTAGAGGTATGACATGCGTTATTTGAGACGAGGATGATCAACGTACGTTGTCTGGGAACGATGTACGTTGAGGTGTGTTTTCCTCGAAATCGTGGCTACTGGATGCATCACAATGTGCGTTGTGAGGCATGACGTAAGTTGTGCACCACCACAACGTACGTTGCCACCGAATATAACGTACGTTGTCTTTGAAAATGTCTAAACGGTGCATTTTGATATGTAGCTCTTAAAACGACCAAACCCGACGTTTTTTTGTCATTTTTCACACAAAACACTCTCAAACTTGTTCGAAATCCTCTGCATTGCTCCTCTAGTGTTCCTAATCCATTTCTGAGGTAAGATTAACATCCTTTATTGGTTATAAACTCGTTTTCATGCATTGAATCACAACATGCAATCTTTGGCCGAATCTCTCTAGAGTTCGGATTTTCTGATGATTCTGAGTTAATGGATGTTAAAAGATATTAGAATAGGTTAGAGGGGACTTGTATGAACACGATTCAAGTTTTGAATCAACTGACTTGATGATGTTTTGAAAGAGCAAGAGTTAGGTATGAGTTTTGTTGATTTTAGGATGATTTTGTGTTTATTTGTAGAAATGGAGGTTAGATTTGTGTTCAGGGGATAAAATTGAGGCAGAATGTGTGTTTGGTTTTATCGGGTATCGAGAGGAGTGTAATTTTGGCATTTTTGCAAATATTTTTTGTCGCGGCAGAATTGGGATGTTTTTGTTGGACCAAGGGTGGTCAACATTGATATTTCTCTAAAGTTTTGATGATGAACAAACTGCAGAATTTGATCTGAAGCAAGATTCACGTACGTCAAAACAAAGTCACGT
>CAODLS010929408.1:0-15505 GCA_948243855.1 Flueggea neowawraea | reverse complement strand
CAAAAAATATATCCATTTAAAGTTGAATGACTGAAGAAAAAAAATCATAAATTTCCAAGCTTGTTGATACAGTAGCAATTTGAAGCTTACCACAGTTTTACCCTGGGAACCACTTGTGAGCTGTTTCCGTTCATTGGACAAAAGATTTAAAACATAAAGCTCACCATCCATTACAAAAGCAATCATGGAACCATCAGGAGAGATGTGAGGATCTATAATAGGTGATGCCGGTGAGCTTGGAAGCTTGAGCTCTGCTTTTGAAGATGCAAGTTCATGGATGTAAATCTGACGATAATAAAATCAAAGCATCAGCAAGCTGAACTAATTCAAACTTCAGCATTAATAATGGCGAAATTCAAATCATCTAATGAACTAAAAGTCGTTAACTCACTTCTCCTATCTATAGTACACATTCAAACGTACACACACCACAATATTTGAATCATTAGATGCATTTAATATAATTTTTAATACACAAAGCTGCATTTACCAAACAAATTTCACTTGAAGTAAAACTATAACAACTAAACCATCAAAATTACGGGAACGTAAGAATCATTCTCATGAAAATTATCAGCATAACAAGTGAAACATAGATATATTTAAACGAAGAAGAAACTGAAAGTAACGAGAAAGACGAACCCCAGCAGGCAATGGCACCATAATAGCCTTCTTCTTGGAGCTAGTTTTGACCCATTCGTATCGTGTAACACCCAACCCACGTTCCCTGGACCTCTCTCTCCTCAACTTCTCTTCAGGCGAAATATTACTTTCATCAAGTCCGCCATCAGGAGGACTGAAAACCAGCTCCTGGGTACTACTCTTGAGGTCCAAAGCAAACACCTTTCTACTCAAACTACGATCAGGACTAAACAAAAAAGTAATCAAGGTATCATCAGGACTAAAACTGATGGAGCTAGGCGCACAATATCCCGGCAATGGCGACTGAACAATCTCCTCCACCGGAAACAGAATGGAGTCGGGGAGTGATTGCGGAGTAGTATTGTCAGTGACCGGCATGTCGTCGTCTATCGATCTCAATCGCTTCGGTCTCCTCTTCTCCTTCTCTTCAATTGATTGCATTACAAGAGAGCATTAACCTAATCGCGAAATTAGAGGACAGATGATTAAGATTGTGTTCGACGGTGGTGGGAAATGATGGGGTGGATCCAAGTGTAGAGAAAGGGGAAAGGTTAGAGAGAGGTGTGAAAGGGACGAGAATGGGATTCGGAAGTTACCTGGAAAGGGAAGTGAATAGATGCGCCATGAAAGATGATTGATTCCTGGGAGAGATCGAATTGGTGGAGTTAAGAATCTGAAGTGGAGTGGAATCGGTGATGAGTTGGAGACTTCTAAAGAGATCTATCTGTTCGTAAAAGGACGAGGTGGTGTGGTGGAGAGAGGACTTTCCTTTTCGGTTCTTCTTCGGACCTTTTTTATGTTCATCACAACGCAGACACACCAACAAAGGTAAGTGGGAACACAATCGATTATTTTCTTCTTTTTTTTGGATTTCTTTAATTTTTATATTTTTTTTATCCGTTCTAAATTATAAATTTAATTTTTTAAAATCAATAATTTTGTAATATTATATTATATTATTCCACTTTAATCGTATAATAAATTATATTACTCCATTTGTTCTGAAATGATAGGTTGATTTAATTTTTCACAGAAAATTAATTAAAAATATTAATTTTATAAGAGTTTTTGCAAAATACTCTTATCAATTATGTCTTATTAATTCACTTCGTAATTAATAACATAATTCATTAGGTATTTTGATAAAGGTAATTACAATCATTAATTTTAAAAAAAATAATTTTATAATATGAAATGGATAAAAAAAAAAATTGTTTATTTTTTTGAAACAAGGAGAGTATTAATTAACAAAAGTTTTAGTCATAAGATGTTTTTAAAAAATTTTATTAAAATTAATATATCTAACTAATTTTTAATTTTATAAATAAATTTATTATTATAAGACGAAGATAATATTTTATTATTGTGACACAGGGCAGTTAAGAAAATGGTATAACAATTAAGGACAATTGTAGTAATTAATGGAAAGATAAGAGTTGATAATGACAATGAAAAAGAATCAAAAAAGTCGATGTTTGATTTGTTCCCCTCTGTTGTTTCCTTATTCTGTTCGGATTTCAGATAAGAACGAGTGCCTTCTTACCAATAATTCTTTTACTGGATTAAATTGTGTCTAACTATATATACTTAGAGGTATGTTTTGCTAAATATTTACAGTATTGTAATTGTTGTGGACCATGTATTTTGACCGCGTCAGTTTTATTTAATGAGATATTATTTGCTTTATGATCATGGGTTTTTTGTCTTTGAAAAAATGTTTTAGTAGACTAAGTAAAGAATGTGTTTATAAGCGATTATTAACTTAAATTTTTCGGCAATATGAGAGTATGTCACTATAATAACCTTAGTTGAGACTAAAAAACTTGGGAATACAATTTTTAACTCGATGGTTTTTTTATCGAGTTCTCATAAATTGTGTCAATTAGTGTGGATCATGTCCCTCTACTATACCAAAATCATCCACTAATATATTATTCGCTATATGTTCATAAACCCTTACAATTTTATCGTCAAAAATATACCTCTACTCCTAGAAGTCCCAGGAGCGTGACACTTTAGTAATGAAAATTGCAAAATGTGTTCTGCGATTTCATAGTGTTTGGTGGAGAATTGGGTTTCTTTTAGGATAATTATTATTGCATCCTTGAATTATATCATAATTTTTAATCAGTCCCTCAGTTTTAAAAAACCTTCTATTAGGTATTTATTTGTACACAAAGTCAACCCAGAACATATATTTAACACCTAATTTGAGTATTCGTTTCTTCAAATTTACATATAAATACTCTGTACAAAATTTGTGATACCAAAATTAGATGTTAAATATCTGTTTTGACTAAATAGAGACATGAAAATTTTATAAAACTAAAAAACTTAACAGAAAATTATGATATAATTCAGAAATTTGATAATAATTGCTTTTTTTAATTTCAACCTAACAATTGGTGGATTTGGACCAGCCCATAGGAAATCAGCGGTTATATGATAGGAAAAATGATACTCGTACATATCTTTTAGAAACTATTTACAACAGATGACATCTCCAAAATTTACTTTCAACTATGGTACTATTGCAATTTTATTTGCAAATGTGAAGACATGGAACGTACAGTATAATGCTCCTGCAATTGGGGTAAAGCAACTGTCACAACTAAATATCAAGTATATGTCTAAAAATTTAGAGATCAAAAAGGAAACATTTAACTAATTAACTACAAAAACTTAAAAAATCTATTCCACAAAACTAAGAAACATAAAAAATCATATATATATATATATATTCTTGATGTAAATTTTTCGGATGTAATAATTCTAATTTTATTTGTGATTTTTGAATTTTTGTATTATTTCGTATCTCCCTTTCTCTCTATCTCTATATATATAGTTCTTGATAGTATTTTTTTATATTAATAATTCTAATTTTATTTGTGTCTTTTGGATTTGTCACATTATTTCATCGATATTGATTTATTATTTGAGGATATAATTTTTGAGCATGTATACATAGTATACCACAAATAATATTGCAATATTTTATTAATTAATTTTTATATATGTACCGTTAATAATAATGTTAGAAATTTAAGTTATTAAACCACCTTTTTTTCATTAATGTCTCTCTCTCAATGTCTTACACACACTCATATTCGTGTGGTTGACAATAGTCACTCAATATCCTCTGAAAATAAATAATAATGTTCTTTGAAGTTACACATGGTTTCAATATTAAGTAAATAATAGTCCAATAAACCTTAATAGAAACTGAAACCCACAGTGGAGAGGGAAAGGGGGAGAGAGAAAGAGAACATATTAGAAACTATATATATATACTCGCGCATACTCAGTATTTGTTTCAAAAGACAATATTTACTTAATATACGTCCAATATCCCCTCTCTCTCTCCCCCCCCTCCCGCAAGCCCTCACGTCGTATATATATATATATATAATATTATAAATATCAAGTAAATAATAGCCCAATAAACACAACAAAATATTGTAATATAATTGTTTTGAAAAAATAACGAACATAACACAACAACATAACCAAAAAACTGCTCAATAACATATCAATAAATCACTGATAGAGATTATATAAATTGAAACAACAATATAAATATCAGGTAAATAATACTCAAATAATCAAGGAATTAATTAAAATTAGAATAAAAACCTAGAATAAATAAGATCATATGTGTTTTGCTGAATTGTACCACAATTCGGGTTAAATGCTTACACGATCACTAAACTACCAAGAAATATTCAGTAAAATCACTAAAGTGATTTTTTTTTCAAAAAGGTCATTGAACTGATTTTTTTGGTTTAGCAAAGTCACTCAGACTGCATGACTCAGTTTTCACCACCACATGTGCATGTAATCGTACCACGTCAAAAATTCGAAAAACACTAATGACATGTGATAAGGCAAAAATTCAAAAAATAATTGTCTCAGTCTACTAATAAAGCGTTAAATTTATGTTTATTAATGAAGAAACTAAACCAGTCCACTAATACAATTGTGTCATATTCAATTTTTAAAAAAATATATATATCTTGTCACGTGTCATTAGTGAACAAGTGTCTACGCACATAAACTAACGTGACACGATTGTATGCACAGGTGACAATCAAAACTGAGTTATATGGTTTGAGTGACTTTGCTGAATTAAAACAATCGATTCAGTGATCTTCTTAAACAAAAAATCACTTTAATGATTTTACTGTATATTTTTTGATATTTAAATGACCACGTATGCAATTAACCGCCAAATTCGGATACTTTCATGGTCCACACAACTAATAAAGATCAAATGTTCAACTCATTACTCGCATTTGATGCACAAATCAAAATCACTACTAAACCCAGCACATCACCGTCGACTCCGAAAGGGGGCAGTGTCAATGGAGACGAAGGCAATGGTGTGCTGCTGCAACGACAGGGCAAAAATAACAGAGCACAACGATACCCCTGAGGTCCCTAACTAAAAGCAAAGCAACCGGATAAAGAAGATGAAGGGGACGGAGTCTACTGCGGGAGTCGCGACTATTTATTTCCTTTCAATTACTTTTGATTTTCCAAAAAAATAACTAAAAGATAATACAAGACAGTTAAGGAATTTTGAAAGGTCATGAATTTTCTCTCTCCTCAAACGTGCTCGTCTAAAATGTTGTTATTTCTATCAGATTCTGTCTTCTCCTGTAAATAGTTTAGTCAAGACGAAATAAGTTTGACAAGCTGCTGCCTTTTATTGTAATATATTCTCAAAAGATTTCCACATGATGCGGGCCTTTGTACGACGAAGAGAAACAACGCATAAAACGACGTGTTGTGTCATCCACGCCAAAAAAAAATGGTAGCTAGAGACTGTACAAACAGATTTCCCATCAACATTATTATAAGCATTTTGTTATTCTAACAATATTTATCCAAGGGTTATTAGAAGAATTTTATTTAGCATTAGACATGAGCTTGGTTGTGTTGATTCTTTGCTTAATTGTGCAGTATAGTACAAATGGAAGTGTTTGTTTCTGGCTGAAGATTTTGTTTCCCTTCCTTCCCCTTGAATTCTCTTGTTTCTCGGGCCATTTGGCGAGAATCGAGTTCAGTTACAAGGGGTGTAAAGAGAGTGATAGGTGTGGATATCCTGAGAAGACCATGGCTGGTCAATTAATTGGGCAGGTGTTTGGAGAGTACACTTTTATAACCTTAACATGATATAATGAAATTGTCCATTCCTTGTAATGGGATTGGGAGGACAGACCAACGTATCTATCAGCACTTGAATAACTTATCCAAGTTTATCTCCTTGGACCCAATACACTAACCTACCTATGGGGTTCACAATGGTGAATGTCGTGCCATGTGTTTTTGCCGAGTCATCTTTGTCGTCTCTATTCAGCCTTGCCTACCATAATTCTTGTCCAAGTGGAAGAATACCATATATAGTCATGATATATCCCTGTAGATAGATGGCTAATTTGATTCAACGAAATAGAATAATAAAGTAGTTTTTCAAAATCTCCGTTGGCACCTCATTTTGGTGCCCTCAACCGTATACATAACCTAAAATATCTTACTACAAAAATTTCTGCTTCTAATTGATGTACATTTCCAAAACACACACACATATATATACCTGCCACAAAAACTTGACAGCCAGGCTGGAGCTGCTGTGCTTACCATGGAGGAGGGCTCTGTCTTCTAAACTCAAGCTTTCCTCGTCCTCTCCAAATCACAGCATGCACTTTCTTCCTTCGTACATGACTGATTCAGAAGTGCACACCATTGGTGCCTTTAGATTCCACGTTATCTTAGTCTACACCCCCGAATCTTCGACCTCAGAACTTAGCACAAAACTTGGAAATGCCAACGTTATATCCCTGTACAAAATAATGCACGGTTCCAAAGAAGTCAAATATTGTAAGATTTATAGGATCATTTCTACAAAATCAGCCTAACTTCATACAATATCTGTTTAGGCAGTAATGAGAGGAACAGATTATTATAAGGAACAAACAAGACTAGTAAAAAGTAGAATGACCATGGTGTATACATATAAATGCTAAAAATGATCCAACCGAAGCGGTTGATCTCAGTATTCCTGATTGAACTTTTATTAAACTGAACAAGTTCTCAGTGGCTGACAAATGTATTTGGAACTTGTTACTTACTTTAAGTATGGTAAAGTCATATTCTTAATGAGAGATGGGTACTTCGACACAAATTCCGTCCACTCTTCAAAATCAATTCTCCCATCCCCTTTAGTATCTGCATCACTAAAGGTCTGCAAAAACATATTTAACATCTCTTAGAACACGAAACAAGCATGAACTATAAACATTTGATAAATCAAACAGCTCCTCACCTTATCCACAATTATTTCGACAACATCATCTGACAGTAATAGATCTGATTCGTGGAGAAGGGCCAAAACCATCTCCTTCAGCTGTCAGTATTTCATGTAATGAAAAGAATAAGCCATAGTTTCAAATAGAATACACTCCAAATCAGAGTGGTGAACAATTTACAGGGACAGTATGAAGAGTTTTCTGCAAAATGATCTAACTAGAAATAGTTAAGAAGGTGATTCACGGTAATTACCTCTTCTCTTTCGATAAAACCTGTTTGCCTTAGATCATATAATTTATAAGCAACTGCAACACATATATCAAAAATTAGTAAGTAGGACATATACAGAAAAACAAATCTACATAAGTAACTTCCGATTCTTATAGTCCACATAACACCTTGGAAAACATCTGTAGTTTCACTTTTTTTCCCTGTGAAAACAATGAGTTATTATATTGAACAACCTAAAATGCAGCAGGTTACATTAAACTGAGTGTTGTCCAGAGTGGATTACTTTTTATTCTGACAGAGACAAACAGCAGTCGTCTACCTAAAAGCTGGTAATGAAGCTGTTGAGCTTTCATATTCTCCGTCTTAATTCGTTCAGAATTTCTGTTTAGATGACATATATGATCCACTTATTTTTTGTGACCTTCTGAATCAGAGGATTACAACAGCAGAGAACCTGCCATTATCAACATTCCATATTGCAACACAAGAAAAAAGGTTTCATGTTTTCTGACCATATATTCTTGGGTGTTCCAAAGCCAGAAAAATGACTATGTATATACATGCACCATGTCTTATCACCCTCGAGAATTTAGCAAATGGATTAAAAGAAAAGAAAAACTTACACTTGATTTTGTCCTCTACTGGTGAATTTGGATGAAATACATTTAGAGATCGAACAAATTCCCCAAACCCGATTACGCCATTGCATTTTACATCAAATAAATCAAAAACCTGCAAAGTGACAGAAGCATTCAACTTAAATCATATGTACTCGTAAGCTACCAAAAAAGTTATGGCTCAATAATAAAAGAGCATGCACTTTGTTCTTAGTGGCCAATATAATTTACAGCAGCGTGAGAAAAGATACAAGATTAAAACATGCAGTAACAGTATTGAAGTAGGATAAACTCCACATTGTTAATAAATGAGTAGCATTACTCACCCTGTCTGCGAAAAGATTCTTCTTATTTCTGTTCCTGAAGAGTGCAAATTGAAATTCTTCCTGATCAAGCAAAAGCACCGAAGTTTACAAATTCTAGTAACCAAAAGCAACATCCCAAAACCATGTACTTTTATATAGCAATACCTTGTGAATAAGGCCATCATCAATTATTGAGCTGCTTAATTTCTTGAAAAGCTCATTTAAGGCCTCTACTTCGCTAACAGTAACTGCAAGCGACGAATCATAACGTTGGGCAGTTCATGTTAGTATTAAATAAGGTATAGTTGTAAAATTTCAGGACATCAGATAAAATCATACAATCCACACATTGCTTCATTAGGACAAGTAACATGAAAATGCTTACTCACAAGTTGTTTCAGCTGCAAGAACGGTGGGTTCCTCGTACCCTTGAATCTGTTTTGGTCTCTTTGAGTAGAAGCAACCCATGAATCATTGACAACACTACCAAACAACCAGAGTGCTCATATGTTTTGTGCTTCTGATAATTAAACCTGCCAATATCAACCATATATTGATTGAATTAATGGCTGATCCCAATTATTTTGTGGCAAATTTCCCAATGACTATGAAAAATATACAAAATTCTGACTGAATTAAATGTTTGGGAACAATCTTAGCAGTCGCCAAACTCAAGGAACAATGTTTACAGATGATACATCAATCTCAACAAAAATAAGACCCCAGTCAATGGCAAGGAAGGAGTAATATTTTATGCCAAAAGGGAATACAAAATTAAAGAATGCTCTTTTAATTGTGATTAGACCTAACCCTGGCGTAGTGAGTCAAAGTTCAATCTTAACAGAAGAACATCTCCAAAATGCAATTGATGAAATAAATTATTGACTAGTTGTATGAATTTATAAAATAATTACATAGGGAAGTGTAGGAAATTAATTCCAAGACTGAATAAAAAAATAAATACATTATGATTTAAGGCAGAAGCTCACTAATCTACAGCGCCAACAGTGAAGGATTATCAGCTGTTTCAAGAAGGCACTTGGAAAGCAATGAGGAAATCCTAGCAGCATGGAAGAGAAATGGTGAAGCAGAAGCAGATAAGTTTGAAACTAATACAAATCAATCTTTAAGTAGAATTGGTAATATAAAAATGCTGTACAGCCTTTTCCAGTTACGGACAACCGCGGAATTCGAGCAAGCAGCCATTTAAGTACACCAGCAGATTGAAAACGTTGTTTTACATAACATGGTGTAAATACAAAGACGTGGTTAATCAGTCCAACACAACCAAATAATAAAAGAATTTTCATAAATATTTAAACCCTAATGCCAACACAGAATCTTACGTATGCAGATATGACCGCCCCTGCTTATCTCTAACATAAAAAAGTCAGAATCTTGAGGAGTCTCTGTCAAGATGTGATTCAATTATTTTTCAAATAATTTGAAAGTTAAATTAAACCACTTGTTGTGCTAAAATATGTCTCCAAGAAGGGATTAGGGATTTAACAACTCCTTCCACAAATCTCAGAGAAATTAACCCAAAAATGAACAAAGTTTCGATTTTTACAATATGTATTGACCATTTGGCATATTAAACGCAGAATGAAGACTGAAGAGAATATACTGACGAAACAAAAGAGGTGAGTACTACCAATAACATAGGACACAAAAAACACTTTAGTATTGAAAGAATAAACAACTTAAAATGTAAGGGGCCACAACCTTAAACAGCTAGATGACGTGTTTACAATAAACTAAATGCTTAGAGAGGTAAAGCAGATTTCAAAATTTGTTTGTCTGGCTTTTCCTTATTTGTAACGGAAAGTTGGGGCAAATGAATCTGGTTAAAAATTTCATTTTTGCTAAGTTTTTATCTTTTCTCAAAAGAAACCGATTTTCATGGCAACTTTCCGGGAATCATCCCAAGAAAATTGGTCATTAATGTGCTGATGAAACCTACTCATAACCTTATCTTGCCCTTCTTGGCTTCTGAATATTATAGAGACGAGGAGAGAATTGAAAAAGGAAAAATAAAAAAAAATCAACAATCAAGAAAAACATCAGATATATGATCATGCATCAATATAAACATGCGCGACAATGAGGGGAAAAAATTCAAGAAAACCCTCAAAGAAGCTACTTTGCATAAAAACAGGAAGTTGCAAACAGACCCACATACCAAATAATCATTAACTGCATGAAATGCACCCAAGAAAATAATCAAGAAACTACAAAGATAACAGGAAGACAATCTCACCATAACTTAAATCATATAATGAGAGGAGAGAATGGAGATAAGTAAGTGACTGATCTGTTTGTCGACGATGACTATGGTTTTGGAAAAGATTTGAGAGATTTAGAAGTAGATACAGATTGGGATTGGTATGTTTTGTCGGCTTAGCTTTGCGAGGTCCCCCCCCCCCCCCGCGCGGTGTCACACTTTCCTATTGTTACCAGTTTTTCAACGCTCTGTTTCCAGATGGCCGATTAGTTTGTTGGCATGGAATATGTTTTAATAATAATCATCATATATATTATAGTCTTTTGAATAAAAAGTAAGATAAAGAGATATTTTTTAAATTTCTTTATTTAGTTTTTAAATTTATAATAATTTATAAATTTTAAATAATTTTTTAGATAATTAATTTAATTATTTTTTAGTGAACACGTTAAATGTGTTTTTATTATGTATAAATTTATTAATTAATTAAGGTGAGTTAACTTTATTTAATAATCTATTATTAAAATTTAGTTTAAATATTAATGAGAGAATTTCAAGAGACGTATAATTAGTTTTAATTTTATATTTAATTTTTAAATAAATTTATAGTTTTTAATAATAATTTAAATAGAATAAATAATGTATTTTTAATTCATTAAAAGAAATAATTTATAATTAAAGATAAAATTACAGTTACTAGCGATTGATACTATCATTATTAGATAAATTTTGAATCGTATAATTTAATTTTTATAGATGCATTATACAAAAAATATTAAAAAACCATACCATTATACAAAAAAATAAAAAACCATACTATTTTTTCCATCTAAATTATTTTGTTGAATAGAAAAAAATAAAACGCTTTCAAATTTTTTGTTTATTATAAATTATATAAAATAAAAATTTAAATACACAAATACAGAAAATTGCTCTTCGGTATAACATAAGATCAATTGATTTAATTGATATAGCGAAAAAATTATTTAATAAAATTATAACATACTTAATATGTATACCGGATAAAATGTCGCACATCAAAACTATCAATCATAATTGTTTTATAATTTTTATATGTTAACAATTAAATTTTGTAATTGTATGTATAATAATCTAACTCAAGCAAAAAAATAATCTTTCAAGGACTAGAAAATATATCGTAAATTAATAAAAACAACGACGATAATCAATGCAATTATCGTATTTTAAGATAAAGATATTTTATATTTTTTTCCTTTAACTTAAAATGTTTAGTGCTCAATTCTTTATTTGATCAAATAATTTTATTGATCAAATAACATTATTTTAGACGCATAAACCAAATACTCATTTGAATTTTCTATATTCAACGTAATCATCAAGGGCTGCAACTTAATAAGACGGACTCTTCTTCCTTTAATAAATGGAATTAGATTTAATTTTTATACATGTAAAAGTTCTAAATCTTGGTGGTAAAAGTTTTGTCGTCTACAAATATTTCATTAGAATTATTAAGATATTGAAAACGCAGAACACCTAAAGGTATCTCAGAATATTTTTTAAAATATTTTGTAATATTTGAAAGTAATACTTTGAAATATATCAGAATTTAAGATTAATCATCATATTATATACAATATATGAATTCGATAAAAAAGAATATCAAAAGACACTCTAAAATTTCTCCATTAATTTTTTAATTTTATGATAATTTATAAATTTTTTAAATAATTTTTTATATAATTAATTTAATTAATATTTATTAAACACATTAAATATACTTTTATTATGTATAAATTTATTAATTAATTAAGATGAGCTAAATTCATTTTATATTCAAGAGACATATTAGTTTTAATTTTATATTTATTTTATAATTTTTTAAAAAATTATAGTTTAAATAATATTTTAAATAAAATAAATAAGATATTTTTAAATTTATCATAAGAAATAATTCATAATTAAATATAAAATTACAATCCACTATCGATTGTTACTATCATCATTAGATAAATTTTGATCCTTATAAGTTATTTTATATAGATACATTCTACAACAAAAAATATTAAAAATATATACTATTTTTCGTCTAAACTATTTTGTTGAATAGGAAAAAAAAAGTAATGCTTCAACAAAAAATTATTCATTATCAATTATATAAAATAAAAAATTAAATACACAAATACAAAAAAATATTTTTCAGTCTAATTTAAGATCAATTGATTGAATTAACGTAACGAAAAAATTATTTAATAAAATTATAATATACTTAATATATATACCAAACAAAAGGTGACACAAGAAAATTATCAATCATAATTGTTTTATAATTTTTATATCTTAACAATTAAATTTTATAATTACATATATTATTTATTTTATATTAATTAAATTTAATTAAATTTTAAATTATTTTTATTAATTATAAAATAAATAAAATAAAATACTATGTACATGCACTGTACAGGCTTCTAAACTAGTATATAACTAAGTCTAACAGAGTGAAGTCAGCTTTGAACGCTTCCGAAATTTAGCACTCTTCTAATTCGATAGGTTAAATTACAGGAAAGTTAAATATTTTTATTAAAGAAGTATTTGCTTCACTTATTAATTTTAAGAAAAAAAAATTGTTCAATTATTTGGTTGAAATGTTTACTTTTGCTTAGGTAATTTATAAAGATAAGAAATATTTACTTGAATAAATAAAAATAGTCTTACTTTTACATACAAAAGTAAAAAAATTAATCAAATAAAATTGATAAAAAAAATTAATTCTTATTGATCAAATATTTATTAAAAAATATAATAATTAAGAACACAATCCATAAAACTAATAAAAATCTAATTAAAAACTAATTAATCAAAATGTTCTATGTGTTGTAAGGCAAAAACACATGGATATACATAAGAGTTTTGTTTTTATATGATTAAACAGGGTAATTTAGTCATATTAGATTATTTTCAGTCAGAAAGTACAAGTTGCCAATTCTTGCCTTAGTAATTAAGTTCATGACAAACTAATGAAATTGAGCGGTGAAAGGAATTTCAAATTCTTTTGATTTTTTAATTCTTTTAAATTAAACATATCAAAAATTGCCACTCCCCACAGTGTTCTTACAACCAAGGACTTATATACAACTAATATTTTAAAAGTATAATTTGCAGGTGTATAATATGACCCTGAAATTATAATTTTTCTTAGGGAAAAAAATGTTCTCATTGTTCAAATCCCACATTAAACAAACAATTTTACCATAAGATACTTTTGAAGCGAAGTTCTCTACTATGAGTGGTCAGTTTCATTTTCTTACGGATGGAGTTAGGTCAAAAATTTGTCCAAATTTAACACACGTAACTCCTCAAAACATGAATCTCATTAGCAAGGAGTTAAGTAGGAATTTACTCAAATTCAATACACAGGTATATTTGATTTGAGGATTGAGATGTTTGATTGCTCGGTAAAATTTAGAACAATTTTCCTTTCGAGAAAAACATGTATCTCATACGATTTATGAATAATATGATACAAATCAACAACATATATCGACCACATATCATACACCTTATATAAATTACATTCCACAATACAATATCAAATTAATGAACATTTGATAATTGTGATTTCTGATTATTTTTGTGGTGTTTAATGTGTGTTAATGTTTTGTTTTATAACTGTTAATGTGTGAATTAGTGGGTTGTAGGGGTTATTTTTAGAATAAATGTGTGTCTTTATGGATATTTTAAGTTATTATCCATTTTTAATGCGTTTAATGGTGGTTTTTAATTGTGATTTTTAATTGGTCAAGAAGTGGATTTTGGTGGTTACTTGTGTGTTGAATGACAATTAGTGTGGGTGACAACTCTTAAAAGAGGCAATTAAAGATGACATTGATATGCACAACTCTTGTTTCAACTGAGACAAATGACTCAACTATAACAAAAGGAAGTCTGATGCAGTGTCTCGACTGAGACCTTTGTCACGATCGAGAGGAACTGGACAGCTAGCAATGACAATTTTCACTTGAAGAAACTAAAAAGTGACTCAATTGTAACCTACCTAAGGTGCACCAAAACTCATTCATTGGGCAATTTAAGTGGACACACTAGGAGAAAGCTATAAAAATCCCTTCTTGGATGAGAAGAGAAGGAGATCCCAATATCACACAACATAACATACACAACACAACTCCATTTCATTTCCATTCATTTAGAAAAAGAGCAAGAAGGAGGTCTTGAAGATAAAGGCGAGAAGAGGAGTTCAAATGACGACTATAGAGTTCTTCTTTCTCCTCTCTAGCTTAATTTTATTTGATGGAATTGCTTATTGTTATTGTTTTATTTTCTTTTATTTCTATGGATAGTTAAATATTTTATATGAATTAACTCTTGAAGCATTCCTTTAAAGTTTATCTTTTGGGTTTTAATAAAATCTATGCGGTATTTATTGCATTTCATTATTCTAATTACAATTGAGAGATTGAGTTAGATTATTTGTGTTATATGAGCAATGAGAGTTATCACATAATAGACCTATAAACACCGGATTAGTTAAGAATCATTGAGAGATCGTGAGGATTAACTAATTGCTCGAAAGATTGCTTAATGCATCAATTGATATACTTGAGCTGGAATTGGTAATTGAAAGATTAGAGTTTCACTCTTGTTGTGTCAATTTGATAGTTAGTAGTTGCTTGAGAGAGGACAACTAAAAATATTGGATATCTAGAGACTTAGAATAATTAAACCCAATTGAGAGACTAAGAGGGAATGTGGATAGTGTTAATTCTTAGTTTGTGATATTGATTGTTTGCTAAGCATTATTTGAATTTTAAGTTTATGCTTGTTATTTTCTTCTTTTATTAATCACTCAACTTTATTCTCTCAAACAAATTCAAGCTAAATTGATTAATGGATAAATCCATAGTCCTCGTAGGAAGGATATTTTTACTACTTGGATAACCGTGCACTTGCGACTCAACAAGTTTTTGGCGCCGTTGCCGGGGACTATATGATTTAACATTTGTGTTGTTTTAGTTAGGCTTGATTTGAGAATTTTATTTTCTTTTTGTTGTGTTACGTTTCTTGTTTCTTGCAATTGTTTAGGTGTATGACAAAAAGGAAAACAAAGAGATCACAAGCACCTTTACAAACATACATTCCGGAGATTGCAAGACACAAGAGAGATTTGAGGCAAGAAA
>CAODLS010929247.1:0-16445 GCA_948243855.1 Flueggea neowawraea | reverse complement strand
AGGGGAGGGCAGAGGTAGGACCCGTGGATGCCCCCAGGTACCCGAAGGCTAAAGAAGAAGGATGGTGGCTTGTGGTTGGGGACACAAAGACTAACCAGCTTCTGGCCATCAAGAGGGTTTCTCTTCAGAGGAAGTCAAAGGAGAAGCTTGAATTTGCTGCTCCTTCAGAAGCTGGAAGAAAGTCGTACATTCTGTATTTTATGTGTGATTCCTATATGGGTTGTGATCAGGAGTACATTTTTACTGTAGATGTGAATGAAGGTGGAGGAGATGAAGATAGTGGAAGAGAGTAGAAATGTGTGGTTTTTGTGTTGTAGGCGTAATGAAACTTGTTAGCTAACCATGTTTTTCGACCTTCTGTTTTCATACTTGATGCTAAAATAGTTTTGGTTGGGTACTCTTAACATTTTTGCAGATATATATGTTTAACGTATTACGCCGATGTGGTTGCTAACCAATTACGCACCAGTCGATGAATATTTCTGGCACATTTATCTTCGTGATTCAAATTTCTAATCAATTATGTTGTAACTATGATCAACTAATCAGTTCTAAAGGGACGAATTATTTGTTGTTTAATCTTAGAAATGGGTTGGAGATTAGGGATATCAAATACAATGCAAACTTGGCATAAACAATAACACATAGGAGAAGCCCAAAAAGAAACATCGTAACAAGTTTGTTTTGCCAGGCAAAAAGAGAATTCCAACTAGTTTTTATTTGTAATTTGAAGAGTATATTACAGGATATTTGAGTAATCTAATCTTCGTAGACGCGGCACTCATCGGTCTCGGGATTGTCCTGACAGTAGTACTCGAGAGGATCTTGCTTCTCCAACTCCAGCTTGAGACGAAGATCAGCTTTGGCCTGGCTCACCTCCTCCACCTCATCCCATGCCACCTTGCACTCCTCTGATCTCTCGTCTTCTTGGCACACTTCCCTGGCTTCCGTCACCTTCTTCTCTATCATCTCGCTCAGCTGCTTCTCCCTCATCAGCGTCCCCTTGTATTTGGCTACTCCTCCTCCCGTCGCTTTCACCGTCAGCCTCCCCCTCCCACTTCCCTCCCTCCTTGTGATCCCCATCCCGGTTGATCCCCTCTGCCGCCCACCGCTTAGCCATGAAGCGCTTGGAGATGTCAACATTGATGCCATCGCTTTGCTTCCTCTATTTTGTGGATCGGTGTTCCAATACTTGCTTAAATCCCCTCTTCTCTGTGTTGCGCTCACAAAGTTAATGTGATTATGACGATGTGATGTTTTTTTTTCTGGTGTTGCAACCACTCGAAAACCAAACAGTGTTGACAGTTGTGGTGGAGGCGTCCCATCCAGCGCTCTTTCATTAATTTTGACGGATTTACCTAAACACCCTTCCACCCAACTACCCTCCTTTGGAATTTTGGATAAGTTTAAAAGTAGGCCCACCTTTTTATTTTGGGCTTTTCGCACGCTTACATCATCAAACCAAAAATATTAGGATAATCTATAAAATATATTAAAATGCTATACAATGAAACTATAGCCACGTGTTTTCATCATGTTTTTTCATATTTTAAAAAAATTCATTTAATTTTAATTTACGTTACGGTTCCGATTTACACGGCTCTGATATCTCTCTCATCTTCTGCAACCTCTCCTCATTCAACAATTTTCTACACCGGCTCTACCTTTCTTTTTCTCATTTTATTATCCGGTTGGCTTTTTCTTTCTTCCCCTCCGTCTATGCTTTCTGCCTTCCATCACCTTCTCTCCCAAACCCGTCTCTTCCTTCTTCAATTTCTTCTTTTTTTCCTCTTTTTTTTGGAAAATCACATGTTTCAACACTCATATTGTTTAGGTCAGTTCAATTTTTGATTGGTGTTAATTTTGTTGTTAAAGATGTTCCATTTGATTCTTTTTCTTCTTCTTCCTCTTTTCTCTTCTCTTTGTCGCTTTGCTTGATGCTTCAAACGCCGCAACCGTTTGTTCAATTTGTGCATAATCTGTTCACTTTTTATTTCCTTCCCCTTTTTAAAATGGGATTGATAGGAATGGATTTTGATTGGTAGTTTTGTTAGTGGTTAGGGCTGGTGGTAATATTGAAAGTTCCACTTACTATCCCTGAATGAAGCTTTCCTTGTATTGCAGTTATGATTTTTGAATTATTAATTCTATTTGTTTCTGCTTTATTGCTTATTAGTAGAATCAGGTTTAGTGGTTAGTTGTAATATTGTTAATGTGTGTTTTTGTTTCTCTTCGCTTTTGATTTTTAGTTTGCAGTTGCAATCCGTACAAAATATAGAAGCCCTTTATTCAATGAATAAACTAAGTATTGTTATGAAATCTGGTAATTTTGTGTTTCAGTTACCATCAGTTTGTCTATGAAGATTCTTTCATCTACTTATTTTTCATGTGGAAATTTGTTAAATTGCATTTTCTTTTAGTTTTGTGTGGCCTTATTTAAATAAGTTGGTGACACAATTTTACTGGATTCTAGACTTGCTTATCTCTTCCAAAGGCCTATGCTTCTTCAGTCCTGCTGTTAACTGCTGTTTTGTGGTCCTACTTTGAGTCTGATTAATGATGGCATTCTTAATCCAATTCGCATATGCCTAGATTTTAATTTTCAAGAGTGTTATAGCCCAAGTTAATGTTAAATTATTCAAGTTTTAAGATTTGCGGTCTTACTTTGTGCCTGATTAATGATGGAGTTCTTAAGCCAATTCGCATATAGTAACTTAAATATTTGATTTTTTTTGTCTTAATGAAGCTATTGAATGTGCTGACTTAATACCTTCTGCAATAAGAATCTAAAACATAAGTTTCTTAAATGCAGCTAATTCCGTGGTCTTAATTCTTTCATGTCTCTGACATTTTTCTGCTATGAACAAAATTTTCAGTCCACAGGTTCTTTCTTCCATGACAGGAGCATCACATTAGAAAGCCTTATAGGTGTTTCCAACATTTAGAACTCTCCAGGAAATCAACAAAGGTAAGAAAAGTAGAACCAACAAAAGAGAAGAAATTTCACAAATCCAATTTGTGTTGCTCTTTCTTAAAAAAAAATTGATTAGTTTGTTTTTTAAATTTTGCCAGAGAGTTTCGTGAGTTGAAACCAGAAATGAGTAGGCAATACGTAGATTGGTGAAATTGGGTATGGAATCTGCTTAAAAAAATGCCTCTTTTATCTTTTTTCTTCACGGAAATAATTGGAATTTGTTGGTGTGAAGTTTCAAGTCATTGTTGCCCAGACAAGAACCATTATGCGCTACTATCTCCAATGCTGTTTGCTCCATTATTGTGTGGACTTTGTCACTTTACCATGTTTCTGAATTTTTCATATTCTGCATGTCCCGTAATTCTCATTCAAAGATTCATATTTTTTTAATAGACATGTTACATATTATTAACCATTAAATTTAGTTTGCAAGTTTGTTCTTCATACTTTACCTAGGTATTGGGATTCCTAGTGATGCCAAAGATTTCTTCAATCAAGTAGATTCATTGGCATGCCTTGACAACAAAACGCAATTTTTCTTTTTTTCATTAGGCTATATACTTCTACGCTATGTGGTTTGCAAAGAATTATTTATCTTAAAACACCCTTTAATGATGTTTTTGGAAAAATTATAGGTAGTAGTTCTCTAATTATAGATGTTTTTGTAATGAAAATCTAATACTTTAAGAAGCTCTATCCACTTTGTAGGAAAATCGTTATAAGTTATATTTTGTTGTTTCTTTGTTAAGTCTGTATTTTCCAAAAACATGGAGTAGGGAGTGAATGTTCCTTTTTTTTTTTCCATATTTTTGGTTTTTATTATCTGTATTTAATTCTCATATAATTTATTTGATTAGTAATGCATTGCATATTTTAGGATTCTGTTGTAAAATGAAATATTAATCTATGCAACAACTTATTTAATACATAGATGATGTTTATCTATAAGTAATGGAATGAGATAAATGTTTACAGTATAACAAATGCCCTAATAAACTGAGGTGCAAATAAATATTATTGTTTGACTTCATATAATTTTGGACGTTTTATATTATCTCATTCAATAAGGTAAAATATTTCCTTGATGTGATTTTTTTTATTTTAATGCAACATATTTTTTTGTTTATGTTTTGTTCTTTTTTTAAAAGTAAACAACTATTTAACAATTTAAGTTATATAAATATTGCAATTTTTTTAAATTGCAATCATGCATTTAAATTATATGTTTTATGTTTCAACTATGTAGTTTTTTTACTTAATTCATGTTCTTATTTGCAATTGTTTTATATAGTCAATTAAATTAAATGCAGTATATAATTTTTTTCTTATTCTAATTTTTTAACAAAAAAAACCTGTGGCATTGCTCGGGTGTCCACCTAGTTTTTCATTAAAATTAAAACCCATAAGCATAGATTAGTGTCATACATGAAAACCAAGTCTTCTCTCTCTTTTTCAGTACATAAGATGAATCGAAAAGATGGGTATATATTATGGTAGAGAAAGTCAAAACATCTAACTCAACTTCAAATTATCCTATTCCGTTTACACACTCTTCATCCCTTTGCGTTTCCACTAATTATATTTAATCCTCCAATTTCAATACCATATATGTACAAAATAGTCAAACCATAACATCAATCAATCTATACAAGAAAATGAGAAAATTGACTTTAATGGTTAAAAGGTTTTAAACATTTAGAATGACTAGAAACTATTCTCTTTTGTATTATTTTGTTTTGTTCATGCATATATAATTATTCATATAATTTTTTTTTAAAGATTTGTGTTGAAAAGAGTAACCAAATTCAATTCGATTAAGGTGTAAACTATGATCGTGGGCTTATTCAATTGGCAAGTCTAATTTAGTTAGCTTGGAAGAATGAACTTTTATATTGTGATTTGAGTCCATTGTCTAGTTTTGTAAATTTTTAAAAAAAGTTTTGTTTAGATTTGTAATTTTTGAAAGCTGAGGTATGGATTTGTAATTTTAGAAACTTTAGGTTCGATTTGTAATTTTGAAAAACTTGAGAACATATTTGTAATTTTGAAGAATTAGGTATAGATTTGTAATTTCTGAGAATTTAAAGACTTATTTGAGAATTTTGATTACTTGGAGGACTTGTGTGTAATTTCTAAAACGTCGAGGACCGATTTATAATTTTTTGATGTCTTAGGGACTAAGTGATAATTGTGCGAGATGTTCGGTTTTTGAGACGAGGGTGATATCTCTACTGGAAATAAGGTTCCTCAAGGCCAATGTTTGCATTTCATTGCATGCATTTTTTGTATTACCATAATAGCAGCACCATAACTTTGACTATACTTTTTTAACTATTTCAGCATTGTGTTTCGGTCAGTGTGATCAGTCAGTCATCGGTGGTGCATAATTGAGCAATTCAGCTTGGACATCCAGATGAGTAGATGACATCTTCAAATACATAAGTTGTGTCTTTCTAACAATTTATATGTTTTTGTTGTGCTACGACTATAGCATGTAATCTGGAATAATTATAGGATTGGTAAATCCTAAAATCTAATAGATATATGAAAAACTCTGTGATGAAAATTCAGTTTGGAAATTATTATGTTTTTATTTTTGAACTAAATATCGAGTTTTGATATTTATTGTAGTTTCTAAAATAGATACTCTGTTTTGGGATTTTTATATATTTTCGGTAATAAGTATTTTTTTCTGGTTTCCGAATATTTTTCTAGTAAACTGGTTATGTAATTTTAATAATTAGCAATCTGTTTTTGAATTTCGATATATATATGTTATATCATATATATCCCCTATTGTTTAAGATATGCTTTGTTGTATGACTGGTTATTTTTTATTCAATAATATGATAAATATTTTTTGATATGGGGCACCTATGCTACGTAGGGTAAACGTAGTTTTTAGTATATCAATGCATTGTGAAGGCTTAGCTATCAGGAATAGTGGTAGCCATATGTCATGTCCCGATACATGAGTTGTTTTTTATTAGTGGCGAAGATCACGTTTATCTTACACTTGGATTGTAGCGAAGATTATACCTGTTACATCATTGTTTCTGTTTCCTTATCCACTATATCATGTTTTTACAATTGATATTATTATTATTATTATGTGACAACCCTTTCATTTTGGAATTTCTAATAAACTAAAAAGTTTTTGACTTCTGTTTTGAAATTTTCAGTAAAGCCTAAAAGATTGTTGGACTTTTGTTTTCTTTTTGGAACTTTTGATAACTAAAAAGTTTTTTGAAAAATTTTACGTTGTCTTTAAAAAGTATATTAGTTTTGACAAAGTTTGAAAATGTTTTTTAAAGGTTTTGCTAGGTCTTTGAATGTATGCGTGCTTGTTGTATGATTTGTTTAAGAACGTTTTCGAAATGATTCTTGAAACACTACTATATATATATATATATATAATGTATATTTTCTTATACCTGTATGCAGTATTTTCGAATCATTTTCAAAATAGTCTTTGTGAGACACGTATGAGTCGTTGGGTTCTTAACCCTTTCTTTTGTTTTGTCTTTGTTTATTATGACATTTCAGGTGATTTTGGTTGATTGCGATCTTCGGCACCCAATACTCAGTGAGGTATCCTGAAGTTGCAGTCAGTGCTCTTTTGGCCTCGTTAACTATTTTGTTAGTCGCTCCATACTGGGATACTTGTAGGTGTATGGTTTTGTATACTTATTCAACATTTAATATATATTTTTTTACTTAGTAATATTTATTATTATCATGAAAAATTTATGTCTAAGAGAAATTTGAATTTCTATTTAGTTGTATCTGAATTAAATGGTTTTAAAGTTTGTTTGCAACATATTTTGAGTATAAGTTATGTTCTTCTAGGCTTGTGTGAGATAGGTTCGGATCCCATAAACGGTTCGCCTCATACGCCGGTTATGGTCCGAAAACGGGTCATTACATTTTACATCCAGATTCTCTTTTGATGTCAAATATCTAATTTCCCTTTTGTGCCTGTACTCATTTCAGGAACATCATGGACTTCTTCCATCCATTCTAACTCTGGCTTTGAATGATGCTATAACTTATGATAAGGTCAGGCAAAACGTAGTTGAAATATAATTTGTTTTATACAAGTCCTTTGCTTCATAATAAACAAACATTCACCTGATGATTGGTTTTGCAGGCCACGAAATCAGGAGGGCCAAATGGATCCATACAATTAATGTACTTCTTAAAAACTTTTATTTCACAAATTAGCTTCAATGTTGAATATATAAAAAAAAAAAAAGAAGCAGCATGAATGTAATAATTGATTGAAATATGGTTTTGGATTTTTAAGTGCTTTAGAATGAGATGAACTTTTCTAGAATGGTCAATTTCATATGCGAGGATTCATGCTTCAGCTACTTCTGTGATTTCAAGCATTATTGTAGTATTGTACCTGAAAAATATTTCATCATCTGCTTCATCATTTTTGCTCTGTAAAGATATTTCCCCTAATTCGTTATCTTTTGTTTCTTACGTACAGGTTATATTAGCACTTCCATTAATGATCGTCCTGGATGTTTGATGTTGCAATGTCCCGATCCCTCTTTGCAGTGCTGCCGTTGGTCAAGAAACAAAAGGTGGAAATTAATTGAAAAATAGGAATGATTAGGAATTAATCGTTGAAATTGCGTTTACTAATGTGAGATCAGTTGTTGGCTTCTTTTTAATTATTAATTCCGAGGTTTGGGAATTCGATTGGTTTGATGAGTTAATGTGAATATTCATGTTTCAATGGTTGATATGGAAGGGCCAAAATTATTATTTCAGCAACATATTGCAAGTGAAATTTCAACTGTCATCTTCTCTCTGCAGTTTGAAACCTGCAATCTTCATGGTTTTCAAAAGAATGCTTTATAGTTGCAAAAAAGGATTCATCAGTTCTGGCCCTTGAAACTGATACAGGAAATTTCTGAGCACGAGCACAACAGAAGGGTAATTCTTAAAGGTAAGTCACAAATTTGTTAAACTGATGCAAAATTTTTTGTGTTAATTGGCATGGTTATTCAACATGATTTGCCCATATCCTCTTGTTGTGTATTCGTCATTATTTGTTACAAGGAGATTTTTACTAATCTTATGAAGCTATGCTGTCAGTTTTGTAGGCAAATTCATGCGTTTAGGTTTTCTTCTATTACAGAGTTGCTTTTTTATTTTTATTTTTGAAGACTTGGAGAACAGTTCTGATAGGATGTAATGCATTTTTGAATCATAATTTGTACTTCCACATTGTTTTACCAGCGGCTTGAGGAATTCTCAAGGCACAAGGCAATTGGCTGCTTTTTCTGTGACGTATGCATGTCAATGATAAATTCACTGTTATATATAGGGATGATAATGAGTGGGGTATGGGATAAGGCATACTAATATTCTTATTTGTATTCGTAATTAATATCTTATATTCAAATCTTATTTGTATTCGTATCCTATCCACAGGGTATTTGTTTACCTGTAAGATATTCATTTACTAATTGTATAAATTTAGTTAATTAACTTAAAAAATAATTTATCATTAATTTAAAACAAATGATTAAAAAAATACACGAGACAATATGAAATATTATATTCATACAATATAATGTAAAAGTTATAATCTGCAAATGAATATTTTTAATAAAATAATAATATGATAAGTTATTACTTGATAAATAATTTATACAAAAATTATAGTCAAAAATATTATACAAGAATGAAATAATAATGTGATAAGTTATCACTTGAAAGTTGTTAGGTTGTAAATATAAAATATTTAATGTTTATCTATGTGGTTGGCTTATTTTTAATTTACAATTTATTCTTTGATCAATACAATTTATATTTTAAATAATTTATCATATACAGTTGACTAAATATATAACTTGTATTTATATGTAGGATCATAACACAAATTAAATATCATGAACATTAATTTATAAATTCTACGACTAATTTGTTGCAAAAGATTTCTTAAAAAAATTATTCTTGTTTTTTAGTTCTATGCTAAAAATCGTTTTAAAACCAAAAGATGTTGATATGAATGACTAATGATGTATTATTAATTGTATCATATTAAGTATATAACTCATAAGATATTTTTGTAATCAATTTTTAATTTTTTTTATGTCAATACTATATGAATAAGTTTTACATACAAAATTTTTTCTCGAAAGCTAAGGGTGGATAACTCAGTTGATAAGCACCACATCTAAGATCATGAGGTCTTAGATTCAAATATCAAGGACATCCAAATATTCTATAATTATTATAGGAATTGTTTTTTCTCTTTGTGAGACCAATAATAAATAAATATAGAAGTTTCTTTTTAAAAAAATAAAAAAAAATTCTCAAAATTTTTTAGTTATAATAAGTTCTTTGAATATAAGACTATAATAATTTCTCAGTAGTATAATCTCTTTCTAATTACAAAAAAACCACAATATTTGACATATATTTATAGTCTTATTCTAAATATAAATTAATTTATTCAAATATGAGAATTCATTTATCTTTAAAAAACATTCTCGCTCTCCCTTTATATATATATATATATATATTGCGGGTATGAGTAACAGGCACGAGTACGGATATTACCCAACGGATAAGATATGGGTACGGGTAAAATATTTCTATATTCATACCCTACCCGTATTCGCACAGTAAAATGCGGGTATTACCCGTACTCGTATCTATACCCAGTCAAAATGAATAATATCTGCGTTGACTGGGTACACGTAGGATCGGTACCCATCGGGTAGGGTATACAGTTGCAGAAACTTTTATTGATGCTGGTTTATAAATAATATCAACATAATAGAGTTACTTCTTCTAACTCAAGTAGTATATCGTATTTTTTGATTGCTGGTAACTGTGAGAAATTAGAATTGATAGGTGATCAATCTATCTATACATAATATTAAAACGCTTAACATTAACCTCTATTTTGATCTATGTGTCATCTCCATATTATTTTCATATTTTATTTTCTTTTTGTAACTGATATATTTGATTTTCTGGTCTTCCACTAAGCCACTAACTTATTAATCCACTTTTTCAAAAAAAATTCTGTTTCAACTCTACCATATAACTGCAAACTCAACAATATATATTAATCTGGAATTTTTTGAAATGTTACGTTTATCTTCTTCTGCAAACCTAAATCTCTCTCTCACACACACACACACACTTTCTACTTCTCAATTCATTGCTCTCTCTCTATCATGCCTTTTGCCTCTGATTTTCGATTTTGCCCTCTCCCAAGCCGTTGACGCTCTCTCTCAGTCACGCTTTGGCCTCTCTCAAGACACTGATGCTCTCTTTCAATTGTTCGGCCCTCTCTATCTCCGTTGATGCTCTTTGTTTCTATCCCCTTTCTCGGTGTTTGGCGTCACTCATCGTCCTGTTATAGGGGTATTTGCAGAATGTTAGGCATTATTATTATTTCTTTTTTAAGTTTGATAATTACCATTAGTATTACTTCTTTTTTAAGTCCGATTATTTAAATTGTTTTCAGACAACTGATCGCTTGATGATTGAATGACTGAAAATGTAGAGACACCCTTCATGGAGCTTTTGCAGGAGTTGGATCAGGATATGGAGTCGTTTTGGAAAAAAACTGAGGCGTTTGGGAAGTTGTGGAAACAAAGTTTCTACGAAGGAAAAATCATGGATGAAAATGTAGAAGTCAATCAATTCAATTATCAATACATCTTTGTGGATGTGTAATGTTCTGGGAATAGAAATTTAATTTTGTAGTTTGGATTTATTTTATAAAATTTACATATTTCTTTGTAAAGTTAAACTTTTTCCTAAAGTTTTTGAAATTGGTGATCTTATAGGGTGTACCACCATTGATGAAATGGTGTCTTGCTAGGAAGTTGTTTCCAAAGCATTCAAAATGTCGAAGAACTGTTAGTTTTCAACTTACAATTCTTTAATTTATTATTTGGAATGACTTTAGAATGCCTACTCTCCATAGGTATGATCTGTGATTGTGCATTTCAACATTAGCTTTTAAATGAAATAATAGTTATATAAAATTCCATCTGTTATCAGATGTTATAGTCTATAAATATTTAATAGTTGATTGAATCTTGAACCTAGCAATTTTAACTGCGAAAAATTGCCGGTAGGCTTTATGTATGATGTATTATGCAGATCACCATGGATTTCCAATAATTACATTCATTGTTACACCTTGGGCATTTGCAGATCTCAAAACTGAGGAACTAGGCTAGGCATGTAGACTATGTTCATGTAAAGTTCTTAGAGTTTTTGTTTGACTGTCAACTTTACTCCAATTGATTTGTTTGTCAAACATATGTGAAGGGTGAATCCATTGCTCATAATTTGAGAACCATATTAGGTCCCAAGGCGCCTATTATTTCAATTGTTATTGGGGAAGGTGGCTGTGGTGGTGCTTTGGCAATTAGTTGTGCTAATAAATTATTGGTGATTTCATTTTTGTCATGTGCCTTTGTTTCCATTTGTGCTGAACTGTTGCATTTAGAATGAATCAAGAATAACCTTATGGGTTATTGTTTAATGGTTCAGTTCAATTTAAATCAATATTCAAATTTAAAGATCTGATTCCAAAATTAATTTAAAACTCAAGATGTGAATGAGTCAGATGAGTTATTTCTGTTAATAATATCGCTAGTAGTAAGTTTGCAAAAATCAGGTTTTAAAATAATTTTCTCTCTTTTGTTACAACATTTAATTTTGTTAATAGCTTGCAGTTGAGTTAACACATGTGTGTCCATTACTATTTTGCTTAATTGAGTTATTTGATGCGTAGTATTGCTTATCTTGATCCAAGTATGCGAGTCAATATTACATTATTAAAAATGTTAACATTGACCGAGTTATGAAGATTACTCGATGGCTTACCCAGGTTGTTTATTTTTGGCAGCTTTGAGAGTTAATCGAATTTTTTTCGACAAAGATGTCAAATAACAATCGGACGTTTAGCATGTTTGACGACATCCATTCACAACATGAATCAGGGATGACGAGAAAAACATATTGAAAAAAAGACGTTCAGCTAACAAAATTTTGAAGTCTAATAATACTGAGAAAGGTGGATTTTAAAAGAAAAGACAATCGCATTTTCCCAATTGTTTTAGTGAAGATTTTTGACATTTTTAAGAACCTATTTTGTAATTTGATTTAGACGATTATAGTTTATTTTTTTTATTATGTACAGTGAAGTATATATATATATATATATATATATGGGATATTGGACTTATAATGATATTTAAGCATGTTGCAAAAAGAAGAAAAGTCGGAATGATTCTCGGAATTGAAAACTAAAGTTGTAAATTGAAATATTAATCTTTCTAACAATTTTTTTAATGATCTTTATCTATAAGTAATGGAATGAGATAAATGTTTACAATGTAAAGCATGCCCTAATAAATTGAGGTGCAAATAAATATCATTGTTTGACAAATATTTATTATTCTCAAGAAATAATTATTCTACTTTAATATCTACAATTTCAAAGAATGAGTATATAATTACTTGATTATAACTTCATATAACTTTGGATGTTTTACATTATCTCCTTCAATAAGGTAAAATATTTTGTTGACATGATTTTTTCCGTTTATTTTAAT
Organism: Flueggea neowawraea; assembly: GCA_948243855.1. Lineage (NCBI taxonomy): Eukaryota > Viridiplantae > Streptophyta > Magnoliopsida > Malpighiales > Phyllanthaceae > Flueggea > Flueggea neowawraea. The sequence continues at coordinate 3,863 of CAODLS010929247.1, read as the reverse complement.
GTAACATATTATTTTGTTTATGTTTTGTTCTATTTTTAAAAACATAAAAACTATTTAACAATTTAAGTTCTATTAATATTACATTTTTTTTAAATGTAATAATGCATTTAAATTCTATGGTTAATATTTCATACTATGTAGTTTTTCTACTTAATTTATGTTTTCATTTACAATTGTTTTTATATAATCAATTAAACAAAATGTAATATATAATATTTTTTATTCCAAATTTTTCACAAATTAGTCGCTAACAAAAAAACCCATGGCATCACCCGGTCTCCAACTAGTTCATTCTAAAAAAGAACACCGAATTTGCAGCAATGATTTTAACAAATATACCATCAAGATGAATAAACCACTATAAAGGTTAAAGACACATATCTATACAGTAAAAAGGATCAATATTTATTTACAATTAATATTTTACAAATATATTGAAAAATTGTCTATATTCTATAGCAAGTATAGTGAAAAAACATAAACATTTACTAAAGCCTTTGTCTGGATACTTATTTGAACAATAAAAAAGAAGAGAAAGGAAAAGAAATTGTATTTCCCTTGATGAGAGAAAAGGAGAGAAGAGAAATACATTTTCTCTCATTTTACTTGAACGTTATAACTCAATTAGGAGGGAAATTTGATTTGCCACTCAAATTAAAAACCATCTTGTCCACACTTTATTTTGTTATTAGTTGTAGTATAAAGGTCAAAAATATATTTTCACTATCATTTCCACTCAATTCTCTTGGTTTCTCTCCCATTCGGAGAGAAATTATCCCATGCTTCAATTCCCTCTCTTTTACTTCATTTCAATTCTTTTCTCTTCATTTCCATTGAAACAAACAATAGAAATAAAAAGAAAAGAAATTTTCATTTCATTCCATTTCTCTCTATTTCCATCCAAACAAACAAGGGCAAAAGGAAAGATGGTCACCCGATTGTTTTATTAGGAGCATTAAAAAAAGGAATAACCACCAGCTTATGCCGCGTATAGCTACAATCGGAGGAAAAACGGGAATGCTAAAATCATATTTGCAATAGGAAAGAATCAAGTAGGAGAATTTATTTTGAGGAGAAAAAACAAAACTGTGGCTGACGAGGAAATTTCATGCGGGTGGAAGAGCAATGATGGAGATGCAATGGAATTGACGCCGTTATGGATCCAGAGTCACAGTTCCTCGCCTCAACTCAAAACACTAGCAACGAGTGGGAACTCTTCAAGGAAAACGTTAGACCTTTGAAGAGAGGCCGCAATGTCCGCCTCTTGAACCACGCTCTCAAATCCAACTCCGATTCCCTTCTCAAGAGCTCTCTCCTTGAAACTCGCTGGTCCTTTCTTTTCTCTTTATTTCCTACGCTTTATTCACAATCATCTTAATCTTTTCTCGCTTCTTTAGGAGTTTGATTGAAGCAATTGACCAGTACAACGGAGATGATCCTCTCTTGCGGTGGCTGGAGTCAGTCATTTTCTCCCTTTTTCCTTTGTATTTCACTATTTGGGTAAAGAATGAATTAGCAATTTGATTTCTGTTTTATTTCTGAAGGTGCATAAAATGGGTTCAGGATTCATTCCCACCAGGTGGAGAGTGCTCAGGTCTAGTAGTCATCTATGAACAATGTGTGCGCTCCTTTTGGCATTCTGACTGCTATAAGGATGATCTCCGCTACCTCAAAGTCTGGTTGGAATACGTGCGTTCTTTTATCCTTTGCTTCCAAAACATACACCCCACATTTTTGTGATGTTTTTTCATTGCTCATTTCATTACAAATTGGTTTTCCAGGCTGAAAGCTGCGCAGATGCTGAAGTCATCTATAGTTTCTTGGATGCAAATGGAATTGGAAAATCTCATTCCATCTACTACATAGCTTATGCCTCTCAATTAGAATCCAAATCTAAGACGAAAGCTGCTAATGACATTTTCAATCTTGGCATTTCTAGGTAATCAGCTTTATGAATCTTAATTTCATCTCCACTTGAATTTTAGCAATCACTTCGTCAGTGTGTTACGGGAGTTAAATATCATGAGACGATGCCTTTGGTGTTTGCTAGATTAGATGTGATGTGACTTGAATTATTCTGTATTCTAAATCTTTCACTGTATATGCAATATTTCCTCCTAACAGAATGATGACGTACCTGTTTGCCATCCATCAGTTTGTTTTGTTATTCGATAATCCATGCATTGATGGGCATGCGCGAATAATTATTTTTTCTGCTTCCATAGGAATGCGCAACCAATCGAAAGACTGAACAATGCCTACAGGAAATTTCTGGTTAGATCCATGAGAACTCCAAAAATTGTGGAGGTATGTGACTTGAAGTAATCAAACGAAATGGTTTGATCTTTTGTTGCAAATAACTTATTGACAAACTCTAATATCAACTTTTAGGAAGACGATACAGAAAATCACTTACCAATTCGAAGCTCTGGGACTATCTTGCCCTGTGCATCAAACAGTAAGTATTCTCTTTGCTGTGTTCTGTCATCCTAAACTTTTGAATGCTAAATGTTTGTATACACATTTGCAGGAAGGCAAAACATGGAAGATTCTGACATTTTCAGGAAAAAACTGAAATCAGACAGGTAAGAGAAATAAGATTTTCTGTAGTTGGCGTGGATCAAAATAGTGTCCTTACAATCAAATTCAATAATTTGTCCTGGAGTCTTGTACGAGTTGTTGCACAACTGAATGCATCTCCATAACATGTTGCCCGTAACTGAAAAGTTTTAACATACTTGTTATGCTTCAATATGCTGTAGGCCTCAAAAGGCTTCCTTCTCTGTTTATAAAGACACAAAACTAGATAATGTGTCTGGACATCTACTGGGAAAGCCAAATACAGATTCGAACCCTTGGAACACCCTTGGAGCCCGAGCTGAGAGAAACAAAGAGAACAATGCTGCACCTACTAAGTGGAGTACATACAAGGTGAACATACTCCTTTCAACTTTTTTTTTTCAAAAAGGCCTCATTGGTTTGTCGGGTATTTATCTTGAGATTGGCTTCTTTTAGATTCCAAGTAGAGCAGGGCCAGTGATTGGAGGAGCACCAAGTGCCTGCATTGAAGTGTTTGTGGATGAGGAGTGTGCCGAATATGTTCTTTTCAGAATATCTGTGCTATCGTTTTTCTAAGATTTTTTACATTAATTCTGTGGATAGTCGCATATAATCATAAAACTTGATTTAAAATGTACTGTCTCAGAAAGGAGAAGTGGCAGGATCATGGAGCCAAGTCTTCAACGTTGCAGCTGAGACAGGGGGATGACCTAGATCTTCGGAAGTAAGTGATCATAATCGTTAAACTCGACCATTTTACATTGTGCCTTGCCCTTTCACACATAAATGGCTGTAAACAATAAATAAATATGCTGATCAGCTTTTCCTTCTTTCACCGTGCGCAGGGAAACAGAATTATTAAGGGAGAATCCATTACGTAACTTCCCTTCAAGTAGCCTTCCTAGATGATCAAAGTTGAATTGATTGTTATGCAGTCTTGTATGGTATTGTAGTTATGAATCAGCTTTCGTCTCTAAAGCTTGATTCTTATTCGCAAAACTTGGTTTGTTGTCGCCTGCGCACAATTATTTTGATTTGTTTCACGTGGGGGAAGGTTGATTTGATGCCACTGATCTATTGAACTGATACAATTAGAATAATCCATTCTTGGTTTTGTTTGTGATACCGTTTACTCTGAATCTGAACTCGTTTATGGCATAAATGTTTCAGCTTTGCGTTTTCTGGTCCTGTGTCGATGTGATGAATTGAATTGTCAACCAGTCATTTTACACTTGTCTCGCATATCATGGGCGAAAAGAGAAAACGGCCCGAGCCCTGATCATCATGGTCGACTTGTTTACTAT
>CAODLS010929204.1:0-11221 GCA_948243855.1 Flueggea neowawraea | reverse complement strand
AATACAAGTTTTACTCAAATCATCATTACCTTGAAGTCTTGTGCAATTTCACGGACAAGACGTTGGAAAGGCAGCTTAAGGATCAAAAGTTCAGTGCTCTTCTGGTACTTACGGATCTCACTATTAAAAAATGTGGAGTTGCAAGTATTAGATATTATAAAAAGATGATTAAAAAGGAAAGAAATGATAGTACGCAACATGTGAATAGGGAGAGCTAACTAGAGCATTACCGAAGAGCAACAGTTCCAGGGCGGTAACGATGAGGCTTCTTGACTCCACCAGTGGTAGGTGCAGACTTCCTAGCAGCCTGCAAATCCAAATCACAGACACATGACTTATCCACGAAATCCGCATTTACATTTCTAAGAAACCGCAAAACAGAGCTAATCTTATGGTATCACTTCCGAGATCACGAAGAATGCTAGAAAGTGAATGTCGAATCCCCAATATTATTACCTTGTCAAAAACCGCTTCGACTTCGCATCTTCGATCCCAATTTCGAAATGTTGCCACCGTGTGGGAAATTATTGAACGTGGCCTTTTATAGGTGTTTCCCTCCAGTGCTACGTCGTCGTTCCATTTAAAATTGTATTTATTTACCCATCCCGGGTAGCCCAACGGCAGAAAGCAAGTCTCAAGTTCGTTTGGTCTGAATTCAAGCTTTAGGAGAGCGATATTGTTAGAGATTTATAATCTCATGGCACTGAACATGGTCAAGCATTAGAACTTGATAGATAATCTATTGGTCCTTTTGGTCCCAGATGGGTGTTGCGATGACGAAACTCGGTCACTTCACAGAATTCAGTTATGACTCTATCGAACATTCCGCAGTAAGGAGGAATTTGCATGATCACGCCTACTAGGGATTGCTACGGCTGGTCTTTCCCACTCCTTTTTTTTGTCCAAAAAATTGTATATATTTGGGACAATATGACTAGAAAATTATATAAAAAAATAAATAAATATTATTTAATTGTATTTAAATTCAATTTTATGAATAATTAGTGGAAAAATTAAGATTTATTTCGAACATGAAAAAATATTGAGATCTAAACAAACAAAAATAAAAAAAAATATTATTTTATTATTTACTATTTAATCTACTACAATTAAATGCGTCCTTTATATATATTTAATTAATATTTTTATTATTTACATCTCTTTGCTAAAAAAATAATACACTGTCTCACGCACTCACACCTTACTTTCTCTTTCTCACACTTAAATTAGGGATGACAATTTATATCCTACCCGACGGATATCGACCCTACTCGTATCCAGTCAACTCAGATATTACCTATTTTGACTGGATATGGGTACGAGTAATATCCGTATTTTACTGTACGGATAAAGGTATGGTATGGATATAGAACAATACTACTCGTACTCGTATACTTACATGTTGGATAATATTTGTACCCATGTCGTTAATAAGACTGAAATCGACACAAGGATTTATAGTGGTTTGGTCAACCTTACCTACATCCACTACCTAAGTCTCACTTAGGCTTTTCACTATCGATGATTGATTGCGGCTCAATCCAACAAGCCCAATACACGAGGTTAATTACGGCTCAACACCTCTAAGGCCAACAAGGTTGTTTTCTATAGGTTCACAACAAACATCTCTCTATGTTGTTTTATACTTAGGTTCACAACAAATCTCTACAATGTTATTTTTTATAGGCTTACAACAAACTTAACTCACACTCTCAAAGTGTATATAAAATGATACAAAAGATGAAGCTCTATGCTAGAGTTTGGTTGTATGAAATTGATGCTTGAATCTTGATCTCTAGCTTGATTTGGTGTTTTTTTAGTGAGGAATTGATAAAAGTATTAGCACAAAGGTTGCATATTTTCTCCCACACCATTTCTACATTCTCTTGGGGTATTTATAGTCATTCCATTTAATATGACTGTTGATGGTGAGAATATGACCGTTGGAATGCATTTCTTCCAGTTGCAGCTTTTTGGGTTGATGATTTACTCGAGTGACACATTTTTCTTACTCGAGTGATCGGATGCATCAATTAATCGAGTGACACTTCTTGTTACTTGAGTGGCACCTTGAACTCTACCTTACTCGAGTGACTCTTCTACTTACTCGAGTGATATGGCACATGAATTACTCGAGTGACACTTTTCTTGTTACTCGAGTGATACAGTTTCAGCTCGCATCTCATTCCTCTGTTCTTCGTGCATTACTCGAGTGATGACTTGGTTTACTCAAGTGAAATAAAATGGGCACAAATTTTACTTGAGGGAGACTTTGACAATGTCATTTTGTTCATCATCAAAACACATAAAGGATCTTTAATATTGATCACCCATGATCCAACAATCTCCTCATTTTTTATGATGACAAAACTTTGAAGAATTAAAGCACTACATCAAGGACAACAATATTGATCAAGGATTTTATCCTTGTCATTTTGTCAGGATCATGCAAGAGTAAAAAAAAATTCTAACCCTTTCAAATAAACATATTCAACATTATCCCCCTTTTTGTTATTATCAAAAAAATTAATCAATTAATCAATTATCACTCTCCTTTCGAAAACAATTTGTGCATATAATATAAAATAGTCTCTCCCCTTATTTGTTTCAAATCAATGCACATATTTAAATCAACATATCAAAATATCATGCAAATAACAATAAGCAAATAAGAAATAAAAATCGCATGAAATTTAAAAGAATGAGAATTAAGTGTACCTAATATGTCGAAAGGCATACATTGGCCAATGGATCACCATCATCGCTTGAAGAAGAACTATAACCTCTTCTTTTCTTCTTCTTCTTTTTCTCCTTCCATCTCTCCATCTCATTTTGTTGATTCTTCTTGTTTTTCAACAACTTTTTGTAAGTTGTTATCCTTTTGGAGTAATATTTTGTCTCTTCATCCTCTTCTTCATCCAAGCTTGTTTCTCCCTCACTTTTATCTTCTTGAAGATGAGTAGAAGCTTTCAATGCCTTGCCATGCTTAGGTCTTTCATCTCTTGACCTTAGTATGATCTCATAACTTAGGAGAGATCCAACTAAAGCACTAAACTCTAATGAGTTTAAGTATTTGGATTCCATGATGGCCATAATTGTTGCATTCCATTCTTGTAGCAAAGACCACAAAATCTTCTTCATCTTATCACTACTAGAAATTGTTCTTCCAAATGAAGCAAGACAATTTGTGATTTTTGCAAAGCAATCAAGCATATTGTTAATGCTTTCATCGTTTCTCATCATGAACAACTCATAGTCATGAAGAAACATATTGATCTTGATTTCTTTGACTTGAGTTATGCCTTCATGAGTAATTTCAAGCATTCCCATATCTCCTCGGCATTTTCACAAGATGAAATTCGATTGAACTCTTCGGGACTCAAGGCACAGTATAATAGTTGAGTAGCCATTGAGTTTAGACTAAGAGACTTTCAATCTTCAACTTTGAAGTCTTTATACTCCTTGATATTATCATCTTCATTCTTGGGAATATTTGGACCAAGAACAATCACCTTCCAAAGCTTTATGTTGTAAGCTTGAAGGAAGATAGTCATTTCCTTCTTCCATGAATTAAAATTTGAACCATCAAAGTAAGGAGGGGAGTTAGGAGAAGAACTGGGAACACTTGGATTAGGAGGACCGAAATCCATTTTGGGATGTGGATCTTTGCTCCAAGGATGTTAAGCCTGCTTGAATGGAGACCCGTTCTGATACCACTTGTTGGAGAATTTTCTCGGGGATGCCTTGGTTGAGTTTGGAGAGCGGAAGCGACTTAAAAAATAAGACTGAAACTGACATAAGGATTTATAGTGGTCCGAACAACCTTGCCTACATCCACTACCTAAGTCTCACTTAAGCTTTTCATTATCGATGATTGATTACGGCTCAATCCAACAAGGCCAATACATGAGATTGATTCCAGTTCAACACCTCCAAGGCCAACAAGGTTGTTTTCTATAGGTTCACAACAAACCTCTCTCTATGTTGTTTTATACTTAGGTTCACAACAAACCTCTACAATGTTATTTTCTATAAGCTTACAACAAACCTAACTCACACTCTCAAAGTGTATATAAAATGATACAAAAGATGAAGCTCTATGCTAGAGTTTGGTTGTATGAAATTGATGCTTGAATCTTAATCTCTAGCTTGATTTGGTGTTTTTATAGTGAGGAATTGATAGAAGTATTAGCACAAAGGTTGCATATGTTCTCCCACACCATTTCTACATTCTATTGGGGTATTTATAGTCATTCCATTCAATATGGCCGTTGATGGTAAGAATATGACCGTTGGAATGCATTTCTGCCCATTGCAGCTTTCTAGGTTGATGATTTACTCGAGTGACACCTTTTTCTTACTCGAGTGATCGGCTGCATTGATTACTCAAGTGACTCTTCCTGCTTACTCAAGTGATATTGCACATGGATTACTCGAGTGACACTTTTCTTGTTACTCGAGTGATACAGCTTTAGCTCGTATCCCATTCCTCTGTTCTTCATGCATTACTCGAGTGATGACTTGGCTACTCGAGTTAAATGAACTGGACACAAATGTTACTTGAGTGAATAGGCATCTTAATCGGGTGAATAGGCATCTTCCTCGAGTGAAGCCTTGACAATGTCATTTTGTTCATCATCAAAACACATAAAAGATCTTTAATGTTGATCACCTATGATCCAATAGTATATATATATATATAACTAGGGGTGGCAATTCGGGTAGGGTCGATCTAAACGGGTCGACCCGTTTATGACCCGGATTTTAAATGGGTTAAATGGGTCGAACCGTTTACGACCCGAACACGTTTAACGCCAACCCGAACACGATATGTTTATTAAACAGGTTACATGACATGACCCGTTTATCCTGTTTAACCTATTTAACACGATAAGATATGTTTAACCTATTTAACACATTTAACATATTTAACATGTTTAATTTATTTAACATGTTTAACTTATTTATAATACACAAACAAATACACAATTAACACTAAAATAACTTCAACTAAAATAATAAATATTTATTTATAATATCCACCAATATAATAATATTCTAAATGAAGGTAAATCAAATACAAAACAAATAAAATTACAATGTCCATTAAAAAATTATAATTTCCAATATAAAATAATATTTTTTTAATAAATTTAATTCTACATAAATATAACTATTATTTTTAATAATATTCATATCTTTTTTTATTGCACCTATATATATATATATCAATACATATAATAAGAATAATAAATTAAATATTTCATAAAATAAATTAAGTAAATGGGTTAAACATGTTGTAAACAGGGCGGATAACTCGTTTAACCCGTTTAATCCGATTAAGTAAACAGGTCATAAACGGGTTGAACCCGTTTAACTCGTTTTTTCCCATGTACCCGAACTCGTTTATGGTCAACCCAAACCTACTTAACTTCGTGTCAAGTCATTTTATGTAATCAGGTCGTGTCAAAAATTGTCAGCCCTATATATAACTAGAATGAGTCTATAAATATATTTTGCTAGATATCGTAATCTTTATGTAGCTAGAATGAGATGTTACTATTGAGAAGTTATTATTATAGTCTTACATTCAAAGAACTTATTATCATTAAAATATTTCGAACAAAATTTTTGTATGTAAAACTTATTCATATAGTATTGACATAAATAAATTAAAAATTGATTACAAAAATATTTTTATTAGTTATATACATGATTTGGTATATTATTATCACAAATATAACATCTAGTACATATTCTATTCTAATATTTTTTCATAGCAAGAGACCATAATTAAGGATTGTAATTTACATATTGCAATAGCAATGTTAAAAACATTGTTCATTTTCATCCTTTCTAGTATTTTAATTTTAGATTATATTTTTTGTTTAAATTAGTGATATATTATTTTTTTTATGTTAATTAACTAAATTTATATCATAGATAAATAAATACCCTACAGGTAAATAAATATTTTATTGTCGAATAAGAATGATAATTTTTATCACCCACATAAATACAAATAAGATATGGATATAAGATATAAACTAGAAGATTTACATATACAGTATCTTAAATAAAAATTTACATAATCTGAGACTCAATTTCAAAATTTCAATTCATATTATCCACAATTTCAAATATACCGTCCAACAAATAAAAATTAAAAATACATAAATTTATTTATATTTATTTATACATTATTTTATATTTATATATTAATTAAATATTATTTATAAATAATATATAAACAACATATAAATAAAAATTCATAAATTAAAAATTTATATCTGTAAATTTAAAAATTACAACACAAAATATTATAAAATATATTTATAATAAACATGTATAGTTTGATAAAAAAAATTTACAAAATTTTTATAATTTGCGATGTAATTATCGCTATAAACTACTGATGAGGGTATTGATACCCATTGTCATTCCTACTCAAACAGAGTACAGAGAGAGGCCTAGTGGAGTTGGCCTGGCCAACGATAGCTGGAAGAACAGGCAGGACAATAATGAGGCCGTTACCCAAAACGCCAAAGCCCATATTAAGCGAATCCCCCGATGATTCTGGACACACCGCCACTGCGTTGTTTGCGCTGTGGGTTGATAGACACAATCTATCGATTGCAGTATTTACGCGTGGTTGGGTCCCTCTACTACTTCCGGATTCTTCTCTTCCTGTTACCACTCTGCGCCACACTCTGCTTACCCACCTAAAAATAAAGATCCATTCACTGATCGACAGTAACTGAATTACGGCATGAACCAAAAAGACTGATCATCCATTTCCATTACACTAATGAGAACTACTGAACCCAAAAACAGAAGCAACAGCTATGTTCAACACACCCCGCGACTACTTATGACCATTCATATTTACACACGGGACTCTAACCATTATTAGCTACTACTCTCCGACTCTCTAAATACTGCCTTTTTTTATCTTTTTACAATTTCATGCTGCAGAAACTTTCTTGGTCCTCTTCGCAGCTGGTGATTTGATCGATTTTGGCTGTTTAGGCTTAGCAGAAGTCGACTTCTTCGTCTTCTTAGCTCCGACCTTCTTGGTTGAAGTCTTCTTCGCAGGCTCAGTTTTATTGACAGACCTTGTTCTTGGCTTTGAAGTTTTCTTCTCAGTTTTCTCAGTCTTTGCCACCTTGATTTTTCTCCCTTTATCCTTCTTGTCAGCCTCAGAGAGCTTGTATGAAGCCCTGATCTTGATCAGCTTCCCTCTCGAAGCAGAGTTCTTCAATTGCAACCCCAAAATTTTCTTGAAATTTGCAGGAAGAACAGCTTTGTGCTTCTCCTCCATGTACTTGGCTATAGCATAGGGGCTTGAACCGCTCTGCTCGTTCAAGGCCAAAAGAGCCTCCTCGATCATCTGCATAAACAATCACCATCAACGTTTAACGATCACGATCATCATCGGATCAAATCGAATAATAAACAAACAAAACTGAGAAACTGTAAATGAAAATAAATCGGGCTGATTAAATCACCTGAAAATATGGAGGATGTGAGGCTGTTTTAGGCTTAGCCTCCTTCGGCTTTCTTTCCTTTTTTGCCTTGGGTTTCTTCTCCTCTTTCGGCGGCTTCTCTTCCTGCTTCTTCGGCTCCTCTGTCGGTTCTGCCGGTTTAGCTTCCTCAGCAGCCGGCTGTTGCTGCTCCGCCATAGTTTCCTCTTGCTTCTCGGTGGCCATGGCAATCACCCACTGATCACAAAATGCTATAAACAAACCGTCGCTAGAACTGTTTTCTCCTTAATTTTTTTTCGTCTTGTGAAGTCGATCAAAGACCAGAAGCTATTTATAGCAAAAAAAAATATGTGGCAGAACCTGAAAACAAATTCTGATTGGGCAAATTTAGGAGTCCAAGATTGCCAACGTGTACAAGGAGAGATCTAGAACGTACACGTGGAAATAATATCAGCGTTGTTTCTTTTGCGTAAAAGGCGGCCTGAAAGGGTAAACTGTGGATAGGATTTCCAGCAGGGACCGAATTTAGCTGTTTTGGGGTGGGGGGTGGTTTGTTCAGGGTAAGAAACAAGTCTGTGTTTTTAGCTCTATTTTGGGGAACTATTTTTCAAGGATTTATTTGGGTTTTTAGGTCAATTTTTTTATGAGGCTGTAGAGAAGAAAGTGCTGATTCTAGTCATGCAAGAATGGGATTAAAGGGTAGACATTTGAGAATAGAATTTGAAGGTGAAAGAAAAACAGTTGATTTGTTTCTTCTTTAATTTTGCTACATTGTGGCATTCTATGGGCTAAGCTGCCCAGTTTGCCACAAGGAGCTGTGCTTAGATTCCAAAATAATGAAAATCAATAGATTGAAATGATGGTGAAAGCATACATTTTGGCATGTGCGGAATTATCTCAATTGTCAATGATTTGGGTTTTGATCTGTGACAGAAAAAGAATATATTAGATTGAACTGTGTAAATAAACTCCAATTAATTTAGCAGAAAACAGAAAATTTGGACTGTTCATCTGAAAAGTCCAAGTAAATAATATTGTTCGATGCGATAAACGCACAAATTTCAAACTGGACTGAGCATTTTAACCCAGCTCCATATTTATTAAAGGCCCAATTACATGTCCTTTTCGGCTAGGAAATACACAAAAACCATGACAATAACCAATATTTTTAACCTCCTGCCCATATATAAAATGATGGTGATATCTTATAAAATTACCCATCACCGTCTAACAAAACAGATCTTATTGCAATGCAGATTTTCGTCCCATTCTTCTTTTTCTGACGCTCTTGCCATCTTAGAGTATACTATTGGATTTTGAAGGAGTTACTGCTACCAAGTCAGTATCAAGGATAAGTTATTTGCAAGGCAACGGCAGTTAAACAAGTAACAGAAAGTAAACAGAGGGTGAGAGGAAGAGCTATTTGCTATTTGCCCGTCTGATTTTTTTTGCCATTTCTTCTTTTTTTCCACCAAAAATCGAAATCATGACCTTTTGATGTTAGAGTTAATCCCAATATGATTAAAAAAAAAATAAAATAAACTACATCTTTTCAGCAAATTTATTGAAATGCCACTCAAATATCAGGAATCTCATTCAAATCATTCAAAACCTTCAAAGCAGATGGACACAACCTTACTAAAGATTGAGCAACATGATTATTAGGGAAAGAATCTTCCTGCATCAAGAAAGTAGTACATGTAACAAGCTAGGACAAAAAATAGCAGGTATCACGTATGGAAGTGAAACATACTTTATCTCTAGCAGACGCCCACCATACTGCAGAAACTTGATTAACATTCTACCATGGAACGGATCAATGGAACCCAAAAACACACGCCGCTATAGCAGAACAAGAAGCCTAAGATAATAAAATAAAAACTATCTCCACTTAAATACAGAAGAAAAAAAAGATAAAAATAAGAATCCAAGCTATGCAGGGTAAAAGTCTGACCATCAACATATTTATCCTCTAAATATGTATATCTAAAAGCAGTCATTAGCTATTCTTTCTTGTAGTTTCATCTTTATATTCATAAAAAAATTCAAAGTCAACCACTTTTTGTACCCAAACGTCCAAAGCAATGGTAAACTTGGAAATTTAATTAGAACAGTTAGAATAAACCAAGTTTAAGTATTCAAAAACCTCACCGTCTTTTCCATATATTCTTTATTATCTTTTAAGAAAAAATAAAGATTACTAACAATGTAAGAGACTCTAGTTATTTACTTTTTTGGAACGACATTACCACCAAAACCAAAGGCTCACTTAAGGGATGAACCTGGATGGAAGAAAAGATGAAAATGTTGTTTACTTTCGAAACAAATTTTGGAATAGACCACAAATTGTTAACAAGAAATTATACTTTTTTCTGCAATAATGAACAAAAATGTGCTACTTAAGAACCAACCCAACTACAAATCAATATACTCTAGCCTTCATGATCCCAAGAATTTTTGTCATCAACCAAGTTTGAAGACAACCAATTTCCCCCTCAAATAATGTTTCCTCGAAGCCCCAATAATGTCCTTTTTCTAGTCACACAAAAGCTAAAGTAAAGTAGTAATCAAGATAATCACTTCGTTTCAGAAATTATCACCAAACAGCAAAGAACTACTGTTTCTCTCACAAGAAACCCAGCAGTGTCAGCTCCAGATTCAATCAATGAGAAAACAATACAGGAAAATACACAAGCACCAAACTCCATGAAACTCAATCTATTACTTTTACTCTCCGATAAGTAATAAAGAAAATGTTCAAAAATCTGTCACATGGGGCACCTTTCCAACTAAATTGCATTTCCCGGAAATTGAGCTCTCTGAAGTGGTACGATAAAGTTTACTAAAAACCAAAAAAATCCATTAGGTTTTTTTTAAAAGAAATATCAAATAAAATGACATAAACGTCATCTGGCCCCCTCATAAATCAATCAATTATAAGCAAAACACTAAGCATAATCCCCCTCCCAATTCATAATAACCTCAAACAAACAAAGCTTCCAATTTGTAAATCCTATTACAATCTTTATCCTTGACCCACAAAATCTTTAGGCAGACTCCAAATCTTCCACCATCATACTAAAATTTTAGCTCAAGCAACTCCAACACCTGAAGGAAAACCTTGAATTGAAATCTTCCACTTCTATAAGAAGAAGTCACCAATCCATTCTTTCAGCTTCAAAACATAGGTATCATAAACATACATACATTGTCCATAATATATATCTTGAAAATATGGGGAATCCGCTAATTATAGTTTAGCAATAACCATCCTAAAATTCCTTGGGCTATTTACACCTAGACCAAAAGGGCAAACGTATATACATCTCCAACATTAACCTGATTTGTCCTTTCTTAGTCTATGTCCAAGACATAACCTAGACACATAAACCCTCAATGTTCCACAAAGAAATTCACAAGAGAATGGGAACCTAAGAGTAACCAAGAAAGATTTAAGGCGTAAAAAAAAGATCAGGTGCTTTCAGCTATTTTTCAACAGCAAGCCATTTTCCTGTATTTGTTAAAGCATCCTCCATGTCCAAGCCACCTAAATAAGATAATAGTTAGTTGAAACAAAAACTAAAAAAAAAAACTTTCAGAAAGAAAAAAAAATAGTAACGCAAACAATTCACATATACCCATGATCATCCACCTAATAAAAGTAGCCACCTCCATAAGCACGATCTGATCCATAATAAGATGAATATTCGCCATACTGCAATATAAATGATAAAAAA
>CAODLS010929164.1:0-28267 GCA_948243855.1 Flueggea neowawraea | reverse complement strand
CGAGGAGTAAAAGGTTCTCTTGAATCTCCCGACTTCTCCTTCTTCTTGCTAGGCTCTTCTTGAGTCTCTATCTCCTTTCTCTTCTTGTCTTTGTCATCTTTAGTACCAATAATCTTCATGACTTCGGCCTGTAAAATGTACTTATTAGCCTGCACAAAGAGATATGCCAAGGTTTTTGGCTAGTCAATAGACAACGACTCCTATAGCTGCACCGATCGAGTCCCTTGCAATATTGCAGCCACCGCCACCCCAGGTTGTAGATCGTGGACTTCAAGAGTAGCGTTCCTAAATTTGTCCACGTATTGTCGCAGAGTCTCCTTTTCGCTTTGCCTCATGCTCAACAGATAGTGTCCTTCTTACACTTGTTGTTAATGATGAAGACGTTGATGAACTCTCTCCTTAGTTGATCGAAGCAAGAGAGAGACGCCTCCTTTAACCCATTGAACCACGACTGAGCATGGTCTTTTAGTGTGATCGGAAATGCGCGAAACATGATTGCATCCTCCCATCCATGGAACATCATGATTGTTTCATAATTCTGAATGTGCTCGTACGAGTCCTCATTTCCCGAGAAGGTCGATAGTGAGCGCTTCTTGAATTTTGGAGGAAGTGGCTTTCCCATGACCTCCCTGGTGAATGGAGCTTTTGCCTTCTGTTTCTTCTCCTCCGCAGGGACCAATTGCTTTTGCTGAAGGACTTATTTGATCATCTTCTTTATGTATGCCGCTTCCCGAACACTCATTGAAGATTGGGGCTCTATTTTAGCCTTTTTCTGGGGAACCCTGAGTTCTCCTCTGCAAGTACTATCCACCACCTCTTGGTAGTTTTCCCTTCTAGCCCCAGCACGTGGTGTCCTGGGGATGGGAATGCCGAGGTGCTCTTGGCGAGGTGGAGGATGTGGTTGTTCAAGAATTTATGTAGGCTGACAATGACTTTGCTGCAGAGCGCCGTGTCTTTCCGACACTCATTCACTCTGAGCATTCTAGGCATAAGCACGCAACATTGGTGGAATTTATGCCTAAAGGAGGAACTGTTGAAACAAGATTTCCATCTCGCCCAAGGCTCTTTGGTTTTCCTCGTTCTGCTATCTGAGCACTTCATAATTAGCGAGTGGAACAGTAGGGATGACAGTTCCCGAGGCTCCCACTCCAGCACCAACTCTCATCGCATCCTCCTCGTGATGTCCAACTTAATTGGAATGTGTTTGCACCATGGTGAGTGTTGTAGAAGGTGTTGATGTTGATGTACTTCTTCTCGAACGTCAACGAACAAGGCTTTTCGTTAAGTTTTTTCACATACGGCACCAATTGTTGTGGCCTCGGAAAATGAACAACAATAATAACTAAGCTCTTAGAACTCAAACTTCTCGGGAAATGTGAACGTCATCTTGAGACCTGCAAACCAAAATACGATGAGGTCGGGTTGCTCTCTAGGGGAATCTCCGACACTCAAGTCAGTAGAAAATTCTACAGAGTATAAGTATATTCAGCCAGTAAAATGTACCTCAACGAGTAGCCTTTGAAGACTATTTATAGGTGGTGTTTTGATGAGCGTCATTAACTTCCCATAACGTTCGTTCTTAATGAAGATTGTAACATTTCAGTTACAATTTTTAAATACGCCAAGTGAACTTTATTACCTAAGTTATATCACATGCGATTTGACCGCCTTGGAGATTTAATTTCTTTGAAGAATAATGTTGTATTCACATTTTTTTTATCTCAATTTAACTCGTAATTATAATGCGAACGAGATCGAAGTTATCCATGAAATAAATGGTTCTATTTTTATATTTTTTCACTAGAATATGGTGCAAATGAATAGAAAATTAGAACCCTAATTACTATTAAAAGTGTAGTGTTGATTTAAGAATGAATAAAAATGAGTTTGCATATTTATGAATTACATATTTTTAACTTCGAAGATAGGAAGCTTTTAACATAACAAATGGGTGGCTAGTTTTTTCGGCTCAAATATAGCATAAATTTATCAAAAAGGTAGTGCCTAACCGTATACTAAACGCAAGTGATAAAGTCAAGAAACGCATACATATAAAAGTGGTAGGGTTTGTCTATGATCTTCCTACGTGTTGGCCTAAAATAAAGTTTTCGATTCGGTTTTGGACATATTTATGGGACAATCTAAAGATAGATGATCAAACCCACCATGAATGATGAATATGGAGATTTGTTTTTTGTGTGGTTTGTGTTAGTTCATTTAAACTTGTTGTAGGCAACCCAAATTTGTGACTTCAACAAATATTCAACTTGTAATGCTCAATAAACACCGCTGACTCTTCAACTCTGAGGAAAGTATGATATAAATAATTTTTTGCTAAAATTTAAATTATTATTTATGATAGATAAAATTCATTTAGAACTAATATGCCACCACTAAAACAACACAACTTATTGGTTAATTAGTTGACCTTTTTTTTATATAAGTCAGTTAATTAGTTAACTATATTTTGATTTCTTCTTCATCCAAGTTGCCAAAAAAAATATAGTGAAGAATTACATGCTAATTTGTAGTCTATTTCTCATAATTAAAATTTATATGTGAATTAACAGTGTAAATAAATTATTGATCATGTTGGCATCCTTGCCTATTTGCTTCTGTAGTGTCATACTCCCACATCGTCTAAGAATCGAGGCCAAAGGTCGCTTATAAGTATCTTCCTCTTTCAAATCACTAAGACGTTTTTTTAGGGACAAAATCGTGAGGGTCCATGAGCCCAGAGCAGACAATACCTCAGTAAATGGGCTTTGTGTGGGGACATGGTCCACAACAATTGGCACCGTCTGTGGAAACCCGAGCAAAAAGTCGTCGGACTAAAAGTTGTGTTACTAAGCCTCTTATCCTCGACTAGGGAGTTATTATAGTGTCATATTCTCACATCGCCTAAGAGTCGAGGTTAATGGTCGCTTATAAGCACTTTCCTCTCTCAAACAACTGAGACGTTTTTTCAGGGACAAAATCGTGAGGGTCCATTAGTCCAAAACAGACAATACCTCAGTGGATGAGTTTAGTGAGCGGAGCACAATAGCTTCAAATATTTATTTTCCTTAGATAAATCATAGATCAATGAGAAAATGACGTTATCAGTTGAAAATCTTAATAAATATGCTTTTTTATTCAAATGAAGAAACGTTAAAGAATTATTACGTCAAATTAATTGACACTCAACTAACTTTATTTTTCTTTTAGATTGAATAATTCTTGAAAATCATAAAAAAGACAAAAAAAAATCCTTAGTCGTCATCCAACAATCTTATACAAATACTACACACCAATTCAATCTATCCAAATTAAGTCTTAATTAATCTTGAAACCAAATTAAGTGACGTCGGGAACAGAAAAACAAATGTATGATTTCGTATTCAAAATGGAACAAAAACGACGTCTTTTTCACCGTGAAGTTAGAGAAGAAAAAAAATCATTACTATCAAAGGTTAGGTTCTTTAGCTTGAAAGAATAAAAAAAGAACAGAAGATTAAATTAATTAATCTAAGTTTAGTAAAGAGAAAGAGGAGTGGTTGGAGTTTTGTTTGTATGTTGAAAAGGTCGCTAAGGGCATGATGAAAGTGACTAAAAGGCTTTTTAGTATATGATGTAAAGATATGTATTATCAAATTGGGTTGGCTTTGGATAAAGAAAAAGCCATTACTTAAACTTCTTCTGCATCAAGACAAACCCACTTCACCATTCTTTCTCTACAAGAATATACTTTCTTAAAGCATGTCAATTGTTTCTTGTCTCTTATCCATATCCATTATTTTAGTTGTAGTATTTTTTATTTCATTCCCAAAAAGTTGTTTCTCATCTTCTGCATTTCAATTTTCCCTAAACGAGAGTAAATTCTTTTATAAATAATTAATTTTTAATCCTTGCATGCGCGAATTAGTAAGATCGGATCTAAGGGAGGTCCGGGATGGTCCCGTGACCCCATCGAGTCCGTAGTTTCTTAATATATAATACATATATATAGTTTATTTGTAGTTTATTTATAAT
Source organism: Flueggea neowawraea (assembly GCA_948243855.1). Taxonomy (NCBI): domain Eukaryota; kingdom Viridiplantae; phylum Streptophyta; class Magnoliopsida; order Malpighiales; family Phyllanthaceae; genus Flueggea; species Flueggea neowawraea. The sequence continues at coordinate 24,256 of CAODLS010929164.1, read as the reverse complement.
TTATTTATAGTTTATTCATGATTTAGTTAAATATATTATATACATTTATAATATTATATAAGAGAATGACACATTATATAACATATGATTTTTATCAATTATAAAATATAACTTTATTTGCCTTCGGGAATTCTCTTGGATTTTGTTCTGCGTCCGCCACTGGTAAGATTATATCCTAGGTAATTGTTAATTATATTTTTATAAATAATTAATTTTTTGTTAAGTTTTTGAAAAATAATTTTTAAATGTATTTATACGTTTACTTGGGTGTTCTAAAATTAATTTACATTTATTTTTAATCAGTCCCTAAACAATTATTTCTAGCTAATTAGCGAGTAAAGCTCCCGTTTCTCATTAATCTGTTCGTGATTTTTTTACGAAAAAAAATTCAAATTTCTTGTTCTATTAGCGAGCAATTATCGCTATTTGGAAAGAATTTTTTCCACTAATTTTCATTTTTCCTCGTAAAACTTTGCAAAGTTTTTAAATGTTAAGCCTCTTTTTTAATGTTAGAGAGTACATTGTTTGTTCTCACTAACAAGAGAGAAATGATAATTATTTTGATAAATTTATCAATTAGTAAGAAAACACTTTTCTAGAGAATTTAGCAAGCAAATTTTGGTGCGAACGTTCCCCACACCAGACTTAGCGATAATTTCATTCCTAATTAGCGAGAAATTTCTAGTTAACTAGGAAAAAAGATTCCTTCAGTGCAAAGCATTTCCAATAATGTACAGACTTTTGTAGTGAATATTTGATTCAGTCATTTAAAATTTAAATCATTGTTTATTTGTAAATCATCAAGTCACTTTTTTTTTTAATAAAAAAATTATTGGAAAAGCGATCCACCCATGATGAGTGAACCGAACTCAGTCAGTTAATATGTAAACTAAGACTATGAACCAAGACTAATTAGCAAGCCCAATTGAGTTGAGAATGTGATAGGTCTATGAGAAAAGCCCATAAGGCCCATGAAGAATTGTATAAATAGTGGTGAATTCATTCCAACCAACATAAGAGAAAAAAAAAAAGAAAGGGAGAGAAAAGGACATACGTTCTTTTTTTCTTGAAGAAAACATGTCACCCTTCTCATTCCACCATGTTTCATCCGTTGATGATCTCGATTTGATGCGGCATCTAGACAGCGAAATAACCGGACACTCCCGTCAGCAACACGACTTTGGTTTGCTCACGAGACAAACACCGAAACTCAATCCTGACCTTGTTGGTCTGGGTTTTTTTTTCACTGCTATCGAGGTAGGTAACTCGAACCTGCCTTTTTATTGTTCATCCGTTCGACCAACGTATATTCTTTCATTGGTATCAGAGCTCAACAAGTACGAATTTATTTGTTTTGATTATATATTCGTGTTGGTTTCTGTTCGGAATGCCTGTTGTGATTTTATTGTATTCGACTTTCTATTTTTATCGTCTGTTTTGATTCGAGTTTGTCTCGAGCTGAAAAATGAAGTTGGGATTTCGAAATTTTGACACCACCGTTGAGATCAGTGACCTCAATATGTAACCTGCCAAAGTTTTGTCACAAAATTCCACTGGGAAGACCGTATAATCAGAAAAAAATGCAATCGAAAAACACTAAGTGAGGCAGTACAAATGAATTTATTCATCTAATCCATTAAGACTGATGTGGCGAGCTTTTATTGTTTGCACATGGACCACTCAGAACGCGAAACTTGGCAGACTTGGTGAGTTTTTATTGGTTGAAGTTCACCACATGGACCAATCAAAATGCGACATGTGGTAGAGACACAAAATCCAATTAACCCTGACTGTGCAAAATGTGGACCAATGAGATAACACGTGGCAAAAGAAGCCACGTAGGATGCCGCGCATGATACATGTGGTAGATATGACTGGATAGCCACGTCATCAAACAAGATCAACTAGGAGGTGATATGTAGCATAGAGCCACGTAGGCAAACATGTCATCAACACGTAGCCTACTGACTGGGCTGACATGTCAACACTTATGTCCACTCATGGGGAGACGTGGCTCTATGACTCCACATGGCGGCCACCTCATCGCCACGTGGTAGTGCTTTCATAAAATAACTAACGAATTCTCAGACCACTGGTTCAACTGAAATCTTACTCCTTTTGCGGGATCATTCAGAAGATCTCATGCCCACATCTTAAAGGATACTCGTAATACGATCAAGTCTTTCAAAGATTTGCTCAGGAACGTCTGTCTGAGCAGTAGCGCGGAGCTATTATAGAAGAGGTGTTGCCTCTACCTTCAAGTGACGATGTCAATTGCTTGGATCCGCTACAAAATAATAGGCAGTCTCGGCGACCACACGCCTATCAATGACCCTAACTGATGTTTTACACTATTAGTCCATATCTACGGACGTAATAGACAAACATAATACGAAGGCAAAGGTCAAAATGATGATGATTGCCACAGTACCCAGGACATACTCAGAAGGACGTAGAGACAAATTAGACTGACTTGATCAAGAATACATAAGCTCCATAATTGACCCAAAGTTTCAAAGCTAACTCTTTGATACCACTTTTGTCATAACTCGAGATTAGACCATGACCGACATATGAGATGATTCAAACTAAAAGTCTAGCCCACCCCGCCCTGCACAAGCCTTGGACGATCAAATTATCCACCCAAATTGTTTTAACAAACATTCACTAGCTAGATTAATAAGCAAGATCTAATGATAGTATTAAAGATGCAAAGTTCTAAATGGATGGAATATAAATTAATAACTAAACAAGTATAATCATTGGTGAGTATTCCAGTTAATCAATTATTACTCAGAACCCCCATAACACCATATAACCCTATTGTGAAGCATCTATTGATACAGACACACCGGGCCCTGAGCAAAAGAGCGTGCATTGCTGATCCTCACTGAACACAGAAAGCCAAGACTACTTGAAATGCTAACAGGAGAGAGTGAGAAAACTCAATGAGGGATAACATATATACCATTTTAAAAATACTTATCAGAAAAATACATCATGCACGTATATACTCATATATTATTCAAACACCCGCAGATACATTCTAATGATGATTCAAAAACCTCTTTCAAAACATGTCGCACAGAAGGTAGCGGCGTACAATCAACATCATCAATATCATACAAGTACTATAACAAACGTTGCCACGTTGATATTAACGGCCATGCACTGCCAGTGTCACATCAATATTTGACGGTTACATTTGACGGCAAATTAAGCTATGACATGGATTCTACGCTTCACAATGTTCATATCCTAATTGTTGTGAAAAATAGTTCGAGATACAAGTACAAAAGGAGTTCCAATTCGTGCCAAAAATTCTCATTATAGCCTTTTATAAAATTAAAACAATAACTAGAAGAATATATTTCATTTATAATCAAATATAGAATTGATTTAACATTGTATTTATCATGTTGTGCACAAGTTAGGACGGGCAGAAGAAGGAGAAAAGACGATTTGGCTAAGAGAGGTAATCATAAATGGGAACACATGAATTGTTTCAATTTTATTTGAAGCATTTAGCCATGAATTCAACATCTTTGTTCTCATAGTGTGGTCCATCATTTTTTGTCCATATTCACTCGAAATGTCTCTAAGTTGTTCTCGATTTCCACTAATGGTTGTCCTAATTAATTTTGGAAATTGACCTGTGGTGGGGCGCAAGAGAGCAAGAGAGGGGTTTTTTTTCCCCTCATATAAAGTTGGGCTGTTCACAAGCAGTATTTCACTCCATGGCGTATTCAAATTGTAATGAGTATATTTAGATTAAGAAATTTGATAAAACTATAAATTTAGGGTTTACAATTCATTGAAGTTTTTTAATCAGTTCACCTTAAAACGAACAGATAATAGATAAAAGAACACCACCCCACAATAAGAAAAAATAAAATACAAGAAACATCTTAGTTATGCGTAACTTTATTTCTAATGGACAAATAATAAGATAATTTTGAGATGAAATTTCTAAGTTGAGAACTTCTTAACTTCTAAACGAAGAATATTTTCTTGAACTTTAATGAATCACATAAATCATGAAAGTCCTATTATCATCAAGAATATAATTCGACTAGCTCTTCATTTCATAATAAATGTCAGTTTTGCATAAAAAATTATAAGACAGATAATATTATATAAATTGTACAATGTGTTCGTTTACATCCCTAATTATAAATATCTATTATCATCTAATTTATTTAATTTGATGGAGTTAAAAAAAGAAAAACTAAAAAAATGTTAAATAAATCGACTTAGATATGGAAAAAATTCTAAAATTTCGGTGGAAAGAGTTTTGTTTTCTAAGACTAAGAATCTATTTTATTTAAATAGAAATTAATAAGATATATATTTTAATAAAATGACCAATCTATTTGAAATATCGAATCAGTTAGGCTGAATTAGTGTTCAAGCGGCACTACACATTGTCAGCTTAATTAGGTTGAGCCCGCAAGTGTGTAGCGGATTTATTGGTATTATTAAATAAGAAAATCCAAATTATTAATAAAATATGTATTTCAATACCAAGTTATATAATGAAAAATAAGTTAAGTAAATGGGTAATGAAAGATAAATTAGCCGAAATACAACGGGAAGACCGAGTCTATCGACATCGAAAACTAGGAGTTGTCAAGAAACATATCTTTCTTTCTTTTCTTTTGAAGAGGAAACATATCTTTTTTGTCAGCATTATTAGCGGTGTTAGCGTTGTCGCTGTTGAGGTGGTTGTGTACTTGTGTGTGGTGAATAGATAATGCCGAAAGGAGGACGATGAAGAAGAAGAATCCATAAGTGAGAAGGTCAGTCCATTAATAGGGCGGCTATAAGATTCGTTGGATTTTAATTGCAAAGCTCTGACTAAATGTTGCCCTTTCAAACTCTACAACGGCTCCATATAATATTCACATGCCTTCCACATCCTCAACACATATATGATGCCCAAATATATAGTTTCGACGTTGTAAATTATTAGTAGATTACAAAAAGAACTTATTTACCTACTTTCTGCTAGATAACTTGTTTCTTTAGAAATTAAAAGAGTATATTTAGTTAAAAGAATTAAAAATTCTTCGTGATTTTATACTTTTTTTTATAAAAAAATTATATTTTCCCATTTCCATGAAATTATTGATTGATGTATGTTGTGAACCTTAACTGAAATAGTATTTATTTGAGATAGATTGAACAAAATTTAATAAATTTAATTGCATAATAGTAAAAAATAAAGCAAATGACACATCTCCTTAGACGTAAAAAGAAATTGCAATTCTACTCAAATTTTTAATCTTATTTAAGTTCTGCTCAATACAAAGATCAAAATGCTCATGAGCAGCTTGAGCTTGGATAGAAATAAGCTCAATTAAGCTTCTTATCGAGCTCGGCTCGAAAATAGCTCAAAAGAATCATAAATGATCTCCACTCCATGAAACGAGCTTTTAAATGGAACTTGGGTTGATAATTTGAAGCTAGTTTAATATCCAGTTTGTCTGTGAACCTATGAATAGGCTTGTTCACGAGCTTGTTCATGAATACACAAATAAGTTTCTTCACGAGTTTTTTGAGCTAAGTTTTTGAGTATTCAAACTCGGCTCGTTTATTAATTTAAGTTTAAAATTTTGCTCAAGATTGTCTCGATTATTATCTAACCGAGTCATGAATAAATTTTTATCTAATCAAATGCCGAACTACTCGTAAATAGTTCGACTCATTTACAGCCCTACTCTCCACCAAACAATTACGCGTAGAACGAATCCAAGCAAGGGAATAGGCCCAAATTTGGAAGGACGATCCAAATGAGTGAAAAGCCAAATTCATTCTCTTGGGAACTTGTGCTTCCATCTGCTCTTTCTTTCCCATTATGGCTTCTTTCTGTTCGGTTTTTGGACCACATTGTTGTTAGTGTTCAATTTATAACTTCTTTATCTTTAATTTATTTTCTCAAATGGAAATGCAAAAAATACAAACCAGAGTGTCGAACGAAACTAATTATCTGTTTGCTTTATGTCTTGTTTTAGTTATGTTATTTACTCCTATTAAAAATTAAAATTTTGATTTTTTAATATTACAGTTGACTTTAATACACACAAGTTCTAAATTTGTTGGTAAATTTAATATATACTTATATTAGAATTCCAATCATATAAAAGATAAGTACAAACTAATTAATTTCGTGATCTATAACTTCTATTTTCATTAGACAAACTAAATCATATCGATTCAAATACTTTTAATTGAGCGACTACATTATTATAGGTACTTTGCATTGTGATATCATATATATGATAAAAGTATAAGAATAAAAAACCCTAATGTCAAATGCCAAATTCTTTTCTCTACTTTGGAAAATCCTTTTATTTTTAATTTCAAATATTTAATATTTTTTATTATTTATAATTGGAAACTATTTTGAAAATTGATGCAATATTAATAGTTTGTTTTCCTTCACTTTTGACATTTTAAATTATCGGCGTTTTTTCTACTACGTTTTCAGCGTGATGTGAAGTTGAACATAGATTATTGGCTCTTTCTTAATCCTTTTTTCTTAATATATATATAAACTGTTGAACTAAATATATTAAATCAATTAAATTAATATCCCATTATTTTTATGTAAATGAAAAATTAATGCAACGAGAGTTTTAGTTTTTACTGAATAAAAAAGAAGATGCAGGCATGCAGCCAATGATAGTTAATCTTCATTGGACGTATCATACAAGGCATCCTCCGCTACATAATTAAGCTCGGCAGAGAATATTTACTATTGACATACAAAAGATAAAGACAAAAAAGACGAAACTGAGGCTCACATGTAAATGCAATAGTTTCTGTTTTGATGTTTTGGACCGACTGATGATGTTTACCAAATTCCAACAATCTCATTCTAATTTCCATTTTTATTTTTTCCTTCAGTTGTATAGTAATTTTTTGGTTTCTCATGTTCTTGCGAAAGCTGTGGGGGCAAGATACTCGTGTCACAAAATCAAAACTCAAGTTATCCTCTCTTTACGTAAGTCTGGGTTAATAATATCAGTTGTCACAAAATTTTTTGCATTACTCAGATATGATCATAAAAGAAAAAAATATTACACAGTGATCACTATTGTTATTTTTTTTGCTTCAAGTTCACTTTGACTTGAAAACTCGACAGATTGGACATAAAGTGTCACTTAAACGTATCACCCCTATTCTCATGGACACATTTCTTGCCGACGTGACAATTAATGAAAGTTTTGATCCGACCGGACTGACCGATCTAGCGACCTGTCTGTATTCAGCCTGTCCAATATGTCGAGTTTTCTTGGCAAAATGACCTTCTTGAAGCCAAAAAAATATATAATGACCACTGACTAACCGATTTGGCGACCCGCATGTGTCCAACTTGACCAGTTTGTTGAATTTTCGGGCCAAAGTGACATTCTTGAAGCAAAAAAATAACAATAGTGACCACTGTGTGACATTTTTTTCTTTTGTGACCACCGATATTATTAACACGTAAGTCTTCACAACCGTACACGTCACCAACAAAGCATATCTCTACCGTGGGTTAATTATACCAATGGTCACAAAAGAAAAAAAATGTTACACAATGGTCATTATTGTTTTCTTTTTTCTTTAAGAAGCTCACTTTGACCATAAAATTCGACAGACTGGACATAAAGTGCCATGTAAGAGTGTCATCTCTATTCTAATGGACACGTTTCTTGCCGACGTTACAATTAATGAAAGGTTTGATCCGACCTGACTGACATATCTGGTTCAACCTGTCCAGTTTGTCAAGTTTTCTGGGTAAAGTGACCTTTTTGAAAAAAAAATAGTGACCATTAACTGACAGATCTGGGCTCCGCCTGTGTCCAGTTTGTCCCGTCTATCAAATTTTCAGGCCAAAGTGACATTGAAGCAAAAAAAATAATAGTGATCATTGTGTAACATTTTTTTTTGTAATCAAACCTGAACAACACGTAAATTTTTGTGACAATTGCTATAATTACCCCTTCTACCGTTCGTTGCACTATATTTTTTTTTAATGTAATTCGTTGCGCTATATTATGCACCAGTTACTTAGTACGAAATATCAAGTCTTTGGTGCGCATTAATTTTTTTAATTATGACAATTATCTAATTTACATGATTGAATTGTACATTATTCTACATAATTAAATTATACTTTATCGTTAAACTAAGACAATTGTACGAACTATATTCAATGTCAAAGATTCTACTTTTTCTATTAAAAAAGGCAAATGCGTAGATCATTTACTTAGTATTATCCATTTTAGACTTATGAGTCTTCACAATTTTGTTATTGAAAAAGTGTCTCAGTAATTTGAGAGAGAAAAATGTTTATAAGCGACCATTGACTTCGACTCTTAAGGAATATAAGAGCATGATACTTTAATAGTCCACAATCGAAACTAAGGGGATTGAGAACACAACTTTACATCGACAACTTTTTAATCAAGTTTCCCTAGATGGTGTCAATTAGAGAGCAACCCAACCTCATTTAATTTGTATTCGCAGGTTTCAAGGCGTCATTTGAGTTTCCGATCATTTGACTTCTACTTTATTATTTTCGAGATTGTTGTGAAATCAAGACAACAACAATTGGCGTCGTCTATAGAGACTCGAGCAAAAAGTTGTTGAGCTAAAGTTGTGTTTTCAAACCCTTGACCTCGACTGAAGGACTATTATAGTGTCATACTCTCACATCGCATATGAGCAGAGGAAAAGAATCACTTATAAGTACATTTCTCCCTCAAACCATTGATCAGAAGCCTTTTCAAGAAGAAAACTGTGAGAGGCCATGAGTTCAAAGTAGACAATACCTTAGTGAATGAGTCTAATGCTCGATCGTCGAAGGATACAGTCTAAAACAAATATGACCAAATTATTGTTGAAAAGAGAAAAAAGAAAAATCTAAGTTGACCCCATGCCTTCTAATTTCATTATTCTCTATGGACTTAAATTTATAAATATCAGAATTTTAAATTTAATAGTTTTCAACATATTATGATTATAAAAATAAAAAAATGCATTCATTAATGTCATCATTATCTTTAATTGATCATTATATTCGCATTGGATTACCATATATGAAAATAACCAAAAGGCTCACCGAGACTTAAAAAAAATGCATGTATAAAACACCAACAATCTTAAATTTGATAGGTTTTTTTTTTGGTGCAAAAGGTGAGCTCAACGCATGATTATATTATTCTGTAGGAATCATACAAGGCATAGAAATCCCAATTGTCTTTTTGTAGTACACCAAGAATACTAGCATGGGGTTACATAAATAGTAAGATTCATGAGATTAAAGCCCAGATTAGAAAGTTTATCTGCCAAAAAGTTGGCTTCTCTGAATATACGAGTAAGAGACACTTCCTAGTCAGTCTGAGCAACGAACCTCCAACATGCTTCAATGAGATCAAAATAGGGTCCCTTATGTGAAGTATAACCCATCAACCATTCGTGCACAATTTGTGAATCCGTTTCCAGTTGGACTTTCTTAAGGTGCAGGCTTCTCACAATTTTGAGACTTGTAAATACCGCTTGCAGCTCAACATGTGTCGTTGTACAAACTCCTAACAGGCAAGCAAAGCTTCTAATGTGATTGTCACTACTATCTCTGATGATGCCACCTCCACCAGCTACACTTGGATTTCCATGAGCCAAACCATAACTGTTTAGTTTCACCCAGTGTCACGACCCAAGATCGGACCATGAATGGCGTACGAGACGAACCGTCTATGGAAACCTGACCCATCTCACATAAGTCTCAGAGAACAAAACTAAAACTAATTTATTTCAAATCATATTAAAACCACTTTCGAAGGTTGATAAATAAATATCCAAATTTGTTAAAACATAAGTTTTTCATAAAAAGAAATAGTTGATTAATAATAAATCATACTTAAATATCAAAAACGTTTACAGAACATAATCCCACAGTAATACCGATATGGAGCAACTAACAAAAATACATAACTGAGCTCGAACAAAAGGGCACTGACTAAAACTTCAGAATGTCTCACCGAATATAAATGATGAAAGACCATAATCAATCAAATCACCTGAAAATAAGAACAAGAGAAATAGACAGAAAAGAAAGGGGTAAAAACCCTAGTGAGGAAAAGACACTCCAAAATATCTCATGCATGCTTCATAACGACCGTTTTGAAAATAGTTCAAAAGCACCACATGCAAATATAAATGTATATATATGCAATCATGCTAAGTACATAATAGTAGTTTCGAAATCGTATACAACCAAAGCAAACAACAGACAAGCAAACATATCAAAAACTTGTTTTCAGATTATGTAAAAAAATTCATATTATGCAGAAATTTACATTTTATGCAGGAACTTTCATTTTAGCAAAACGTGTTATGTAAAACCAGTTTCCAACTGAACAGAGCTGATACTCACTGATCATATTATCGTATTATATTAAAAATGCATTGACTAAAAACCAGTTTCCAAAATAAAATAGCAATCTTATGAGTCCAAATGGTACCCGACTCAAAAAGGCTAACAGCCGACAGCCTTAGGGGCTCAAAATAGTGCTCCGTCCACCCTAAGGGTCACTAAGTTGTATCAGACGGAACTGATCTAAGTGCATCCACGAGCATTGCAGTCCACGTGCTCTAGTAAGATATACTTTGTTAAACTACTGAAAAATATACTACGGCAAAATGAGCAACAACACAGGCTAACCCAAAAATGTTATGCCAAACAGAATTATCTCATCAAACATATCTAACATGGGACCAAATTCAAATCATGTGTGGACTCCACCACTAGATCATATGTGGACTCCGCCACTAATTAAAATGCGTGGCCTTCGGCACTAGTAATGTCTCATATGTGGACTCTGCCACGAGCCAATCTTACACGTGTGTTAGCTAGACACACAGGTCACCATCTACCCTGATAATTGAGTCTTCACTATGGTATACCAAACGTTACACTTATCCCCGTAACATAAGTGTCCCGAGTCAGAATAGTTAATTAAATTTGTATGCCAAAAATTTAAATGCAGAATTTGAATAGATAATAGTGGAAGCACCACTAACAGATCATGCAAAAACTGATTTGCAAAAATCAAATAACATATTTGAAAGAATATAAATATTTTCATAATATTTATATAAACAGACATATACTCGCTTTCGAAAAAAAGATCAAATCCAATAGCCAAAGCAAATCTTCTTTTCCAAGAATACAATTTTCAAAAAATATTCTTTTCAGAAAACATTTCTTTGTTATTGATCCACATACTTAGACCAACCAAAAATGTTGGTTTTGAAAAACAAACCATTTCAAAACATCAGAAAATATTCAACAGGATTTCATAGCAGAGGTTTTCACGTACTTCAAATTTTTAGGATTTCCTATCCTTTATTAATTTCAGATTACATGCCAATGTCCAGGCACGTCAAAAATAATATAATTTAGAAGACACAACCAATGTGTCTGAAGATTTCATTTCACTCACCTTGAAATCCCAGCTGAATGGCTCAATCACAAACCATTGGGGTCGGCTAAACTCGCTGATCAGGATACGAAGTTGAAACAATTATTATGAAACAATTTTCAAAATGTGGTACTATGACAATACTGAATGCATGATATGCAGATGCAGACTCACACCCTCATAACCTATTTCGATAGAAGATCTAACACTATAACCTCGGAAATCAAACATCTCGTAAAATTATCATTTAGTCCCCGAGACTTTGTAAAATTACAAGTTAGTTTCCCAAATGTTCTAAACTACTAAACAATCCTCAAATATTTCAAAATATTCAATTCACTCCTAAAGATACTCCAAGTTCCATTTTTGGTCCCTAAATGCATAATTACCCAAATGGTTCTCCAAGTGGAAAATTACACAAATGGACCCTAATTCCATTCCACTCGATTCCAACCATTCCTGAGCATACCATTCACTTCCTAACACCCTATAGAACATAAATCAACCATATATTAGCATCAAACAACATAAAAATCAACCATTTCTTCCAAAAATCTGAAATTACCTAACTCAACATCAAACCCACGTCCATTCTCTTCCAAACACTAAAACAACCACAAATTCGGCCTCCCCATGCTAGATACATCAACAAACAACAAAAATCCAACCTACATTCACCCTAAACAAGTTCAAATTTGAATCCCTAACGCTAACAAACCCATTTTCGTTCAACAACCCTCCAACAAGAATAAATGCATGAAAATGAAAGAAAAAACAAGAGAAAATCATAATCTTACCTCAAGGAAGGATTGGGAGGTGTTGGAGGATCAAAATGGAAGAGATTTAGGTGTTTTAGAGTGAGAAACGATGGAGATAATGAGTGAGGAAGGAAGAGGGTCCAGATTAGGGTTTATAAAGGCTGAACAAGACAAAACAACGGCGTTTTGGTGATTTCTGTCTAATTTTGCAAGACACGGGCTGAGTCACGGCCGTGTCTCTGCCTGTGTAGTGCCCAGCTCCTTTTAAAATCAAAGACACGGGCAAACAATCAAAGACATAGGCGGCTTTGTGCAAGACACGGTCACAGGTTTTTGTCCGTGTCTTGGCCTTTATTACACGGTCATGGCCATTCAAGACACGTTCAAAGTTCTTGACCATGTTCTTGTCTGTGGATTCCCAAAAACGAGACTTTCTCTCCCGAAAACACTTCAATCGATCGAACAAACATCAAACGAGATTAATGGTTCGCAATCCAACTTAAATCCATCAACTTTCATCACCCAAAACACCAATTTAATGGTTCAAACACCAAATCAAATACCAAAATTGAACGGAAGGCTACAGAACTCCAATTGGAACGGACGAGGCATTACACCCAGCATTCAAGTGGTTATTGCAAACTAATCATCGTCTGTGTCTTTGTACTGAAGGGAGTACCCAGCTTGGAAATCCTCGAGTTCATAATAGATTGATATTCCTCAACATTTGCACAATAAATATTGACTTATCATTTGGAGTCTAATAAGAATTTTAGAGAACCAACTCATTTCGCCATCTCCAAATCCACCATAAACCATATGCAAAAATAGCAGAATTAAATATTAGAGCCTAAAACATGTAAGGCAATCCAATCCTACAAACTAAGATGATAAAAGTTGTCGGAGATTAGGTTGGACAAACCATTCCAAGCACCCCTAGCATTGGAGCAATCACGCAGGAGATGGAGAGTAGTCTTCTAATGAGCATGGAAAATGCGACACTGGACGTTAGTGTTGAGGTGTCTTTTAACTCTATTAGCGTTTGATAAAATAGAGTTATGAAATGAAAGCCACACAAAATTTCATACCATTTGAAAAGTTCAGCTTCATTAGTCAACATATGGTATTCTCCATAGTTTTTTTCCAGGTGGATGCTCTCTAAAGCTCAGCTTCATTAGTCAACATAGTCACGTTTGACTTGATGGAGAAATTTCTCGAGGTGTTGCCTTTCTAATACCAATTGTCAACATTGTGTTGGTTATTAGAAAGAACATAGGTGACAATTTTAGTCAATATCTCATGAGGTAAGTAAGTAGGCAATCTATCCCATGCCCAATGGCTTTCATTCTAATAAGAGGAAATCGAAACCTGCAATTTTGTGGATGGTAAGACTTGAGTTACATAAGATATTAGAAATTGTGTTGGACTATTTTACAAGTCCTAAATCGATTTTGATGAGGAGAAAAATAATAGAAATGAACAAGATCAAATTATTCAAGAAAAATATGAGAAATCATGTTTGGAAGTCATATGAGTCGACCCGCAGTGTTTGGAAGTCGAATTGTGCATGAAGAAATCAATTGAAGATGATCCAAGATGTCAGTAGTCGACTAACACGACTTGGTAGTCGACTAATGGACAAACAGAATCATCAACAATGACTGGTAGTCGACAAATGAAGGCGTGAGTCGACCAATGGAGCAAAAACTCCTGGTAGTCAACTAATGAAGATCATGATTGCTCAAATGTGACTCGAAATGACATTCTTGTGATTTACAAGTCAAGTCCTTCAAAAACAACAGTTATTTAACGGATACTTGACCTTGGTAGTCGACTACCCAATTGGACATAAGTGAAATCTGAGGTTAGTAGTTGACTAATGAGCTTGGTAATCAACTAATGGAAATTGACAACATAAAAAATACTTCATGATTAATTTCCAATGAGTCTCTATCCTACTCCAATGGTTCAATCAACTTCAAGAGTGTCTTAAACACTGTAAATAGAGGCTTGAAGGAGAGAAGAAAGCACCCACAACTCTTTGCTATATCAATTCTTCATTTGGTGCTCAAAATTATCCTAGTTTGTGGGTAGTTTGCTTCATTTTGATATACCAAAATCTCACCACATTGTTTCTCATTTGTAACACTTTAAGAGAGGGAAATGTTTGTTGTTAGCCTCTAAAAATAACATTGTAAGGGCTTTAGAGGTGTGAGCCTAGAGAGAAATCAACTTTGGTTAGGCCTTAGAGGTGTAACCTGAAATCAACCTTATGAGCTAGACTTTAGAGATATGAATCAAGAATCAACCTTGTTATATTGGTCTTAAAGGTGTGAGTTGCAATCAACCTTACTATATTGACTTTGTTGGATTAAGCCGGAATCAAACATCGATATAGTGGATAGGGAAATCCTACGTGAGGAGCTTAGGTAGTGGACGTATGCATGTTTGGACGAACCACTCTAAATCGTTGTGTTTGTTGTCTCTCTACAAATACAAAGTGTGATTCCCATTCCCCACCAACTTCATTAAACCATTAAAAAGAAGAGGAGTTGCAGGATTAATTCCTCTCCAGACACTAGACATACCAGATTTTTCTTGGAAATTTTCAAGAGAAGGATTTCCACGACAGTACTTATGGGACGACACTCAAACCCACAACGCGTCGGGTTCTATAAGAATTATCCACCGCAATTTTTCCATGAAGGCCAGGTTGGCTTCCCTAGATTTTCTAAGCTCCAACCCACCAGCATCCTTTGGTTTAGCAGTTTGCTTCCAACTGAGTAAATGGATCTTCCTTTTCTTATCAGTTGATCCCTTTAGAAAACCCCTGGCTTTCCTGTCAAGAGCATCATCACAAGAAGCTTGGCGTAACAAGAAGTTTGCTATTGGTAGTAAGGTATAGTATAGACTGTTGATCGAGTCAGAGTAATTCTTCTCGTAAGTAAAAAAAATTGGCCTTATAACCTGACAATTTCATACTGACTTTGTCAACAATTCTCTAAGAAGCTTGTCTATTGTTGCGATTGCTCTCCGTAGAGACTCCAAGATAAATACCCAAGTCATCTTTAATGGGAATTTCGAAATCCACACTGATCTCATTAGCAAGGCATCGACATCCTTAAGAGAAACATAATTAGGACTTGGCAAAATTTTCTCTTTCACCTGAGGGATAAGCGAGCACTCTAAGGATTTGTTTTATTATCTCCACCTGATCCAGAGACAGAGATGCTTCTGCAAATAACACCACATTGTCTGGAAACAAAAGATGGAAAATGTATGGCCCTCCTCTACTAGCAAAAATCGGCTTCCAAGTACCATTGGTAACCTCCATTCCGGAAACAAAAATAACACATCTTTGTTAGTGTGCATTTTATGCACGTTGTTATTAGTCATTTTGTATTATTTTGAGTAACTTTTCACCTCTATTTTTGTGTTTTTATGTTGTTTGGTGAATTATCTTTCCTATGTGATGATTTGAAAAAAAAAAGGTGTGATTTGATGTTGATTTGGCGTGGAATGCGTTTGAGGTGCTTACGGCATGACCATGCCAAGGTGTTGACGATTCTGAAACGCGTGACAAGACCCAAGTGTGACGTGAAAAATCTTATTTTGGTAGAAAGATGGCATATTTAGATGAGAACCGAAGTCTTACAGGATTAGGCTATTTAGGAAGTCTTTTTGAACAATTAAAGTAGGATTACAAGTTAGGTATTTCCTATAAATACCTAGATATCAATTTGTATTCTTCTCTTTGGCATTCTCAGCACAAACAGTAGTTCATATTCTCCGTGTTCTTGTTTTCATTATGTGTTGCTAAACTCTTTTCTAGTCAAGGTTAGTCAATGTTAAACTTCACTGAATTGTGAGGATTTATGTGTTAACTATTCTTAATTCATTCGTATATTTATTTAATTCATGTTCATTAGTGCTTTAATATTATTTTGTTGATTGATTTAATTTCGGACGGTTAGAATATTAATAAAATAATATTGTGCCAGTTAAATTTGTGTAGTTGTGATTGCAGTCTAACATTAGTGGTAACTTAGTATAGTTCAAATGGAGGCTTTGACTATTGTTGAGGGAATTAAATAATTTTGGTTTAAAAGAATTGTGGCGTTTCAATTTCATTGACTAGGGTAAGGTCTCTACAGTGTGTATTGCTGCCGATAAATTAAATCCTACAGGGGTGTCCCAAGAGTTGTTTATTGGTAAGGAAGTCGTCTGTAGGGTGTCCGAAGGCTACCGAAATAGTAATTAGAGATTGGTTATTGAGTGTGTCACATGTAACTATAACTTGCTTATGTGAATAATTGAGATTTATTTTTCGTTACTATTATCAATTCGAGAAATAATACAGTTATAACACCTTGACTAGGTTATTGTATTATTGATTTTTGTTTAAATTATTTTTGCAATTATTACTACTTTCTTTATTTGCAATCTCATTCTATTTCGGTTGCTTACAAATTAAACTTTTCAAATCATCTTTATTGTTTAGTATTTTCTTTTGGTATTTAGACTTAATTTTACTAGTCCTTATAAATTCAACCTGCTCACTATTGTATTGAAATTTATATTTTTAAGTAGATAATTAATTTGTTGATTTGACACCCATCAATCTTAAATTTGATAGTTAATAACATTATCACATGTAAACAAAAAGACGAACATTTGCTGTTTAGTATTTAATTACAAGGTATTTTTAATTACGAAAAGACGAACATTTGCCGTTAAGTATTTAATTACAAGATATTTTCAAATTTTAAATACATCCCTATAAAAATTAAAATAAAAAGAAAAGAAATCAGAATAGCATTAGAGATTGTAGAAGAAGAGGAATGCCTCATTTTTATTAATCATGATTATGTAAGTAATAAATACAAATAATTGACAATAATATACTATCAAATACTCTATTAACAAAAAAGAGCATATAAAGAAATAAAATAATTAAGGCAAAGCTGATCAGACATTGCCAGCTAAAACATAACCGTTAATCTATCAGCATCCACTCTTTTTTTGTTGTTTTTTTTTTTTACCAAACTGTTTCTTCTTAATTTCTATTCTCTTCTTTTTTCCCTCTTTGCTTTCTCAACTGTCATTTCTTCACCCAGCCAAAAGCAGTTGAGACCAGAGCTATGTACATCTCTATCCAACACCATCAAAACAAAACTTTACCAACCCTTTTCTTTAATTTTACCTACATTACTCTTTCCCTCAATTACAACCCTTCTATCGACACTTTTACGCTGCTCGGCAGCCAGTCCCGATGGCTCCGGCTGTCGGAATGGCTGTCCAACTCTAGCCGGACCACCATTGACTCATCTGTTGGCGTCGTTAATCGTGATTTTAGCTGGTGTAAACTTGGAACTAATACTTTCTCACTCCATTCTTCCAAGCCAGTTTGACCTATCCATGTCCCAGCTACGATTTTCTCAAGTGCCTCCTGCTGAATGTCGACTGAGATACGTTCTCCCACAATGGTGCTGAACTTCTTGTTGATGATATCTGAAACGTTGCATCGAATGGGTGCAAAATCGACAGGTTTGAAGACAATGTTGTCGTCTACAGAATTGAGTAGCTCGCAAGGCACTGACGAAGTTGCGGGCATCAGCAGTCTGTTATTGAGAACATGATCATCTTCATGATCAATTGTGAGATCACTTGAATTGTGAGAACCATCTGCTTTATCATCCTCAGCATCAGCGTCTTCATTTAGGTCGAAAGCTAGTCCTGATTCATTCCTTGACTTTATAGGCCTATCTTCATCATGCGACCAACTGGCTCGTCGCTTTATTGTCTTTTCAGAAAGGGTTAGCCTTAACTGCCAACCTCCGCTGGCCAAACTGTCAAGCTTCTTTTCGTCTAATGAAATGCCACTGGATAAAAAGTTGATATTTTCAGGCAACCAATTTGCAGTAAGGATGAAAATTATGCTCCCTAAACTGATTTCACGACCATGCGAATCAGCAAGTCGGCCTCTCTCCATAGCCTGCTTTATGCTGCCCCGAACAAGCAAATCTCCCTCATCGATATCCTCAAGCATAATAACAGAAAAGGGGTTTCTCCTAATTGCCTCAGCTATTCGATCCAATGCAGTCTTACCACGAAAGCGCATATCAGATTCCCCATCATTAGGCCGTGAACCAAGATGAAAAATTACTGGACTTGTCCCCCACACGAGATCTGAAAGAGCTGATGCCATTTTTTTCTTCCCAACCCTGTCAGGACCCGTGAACAACAGCCAAGTATCACCCCTTGCTCCAGCACCACGCCGTCTCCCATTTCCCAATTTGCAATTTGTAACTGTCGCTGCAACTGCAGATGCTGCTTCTCGCTGCCACCACACCTTTTCAGCAAGGCCCTTGAGGAGTTTCTTGAACAAGTCAGCATCAACATTAGTCGAGCATTTCTCAGTTTGTAATTCATATAACTTGGTTTGAGGCTCAGAGGGAACACAACCCAAAAAGTCTTTGGTAGTTTGTTCTTCACGAATTTTCTCAGGAATGGTTTCACTGATCTTCGGTCTTCCTAGAACAAGGTCAGTCCTCACAGGGCTTCCTGGCGGACTAGTTGACTGTGCAGGTGGTTGGCGAGGCAGCAAATTCGCGTTCAGTTGCAGGCTTGGACCAAGAGTTCTTTCCAACGGTGCCCTGGGCTGGAATGGTTGGCGAGGAACCAGATTTGGATTGTACAAGCTCGTCATCGAGAGCACTGGTTGAGCTACTCTCTCAGAGCCAACATTGTTCTGATGATAACCTGGATGAAGATGCAAACACGTATCATGCCATTTTTTCTGCAACTCCAGAGTTTTCTGCTTCCTAATTAGTTCTTGATCCTTAGTCTGCAATATACAGAAACTTAAGAATATCATTCACCCCGAGAAATTTATTCATATTTTCAGTTTAAAAAGGAACAACAAATAATGAGGTCTTGTTGAAATCTGAAGTGGACTTACCACCGTCTGATCTGATGTTTTCAAATCACCATCTTGAGACTTGGCATTTTTCAACCACAGAGGCAACGATGGCTGTGTCAGTTCTGATTTAACTTCTGAAGACTTTTCAAACTCCTCAGGTAAAATTTTTCCGAGATCTTGCTCGTAATTCTGCATGCACTGTGGGCAACAACTGTTCCTTCGAGCAGGATCCAAGTTCTCGGTCAGATGCCTTGTTGGAGCGGTCGTCAAATATGGAAAGCTCTTTAATGGAGATAAAGACTCAACAGAGCTGCTAAGAATTCCATTGTTCCCAAACCTGAAAATCAGAAAATCAAATTGTTAGTAACCATACCACATAAAAAACAGCAGAATAGCCATCTGCTCCAAGTCCGAAACAGGCACATATTTGATTAATGGAAACAGAACTACTACTGTCGCAAGCCCGCAAACCATTGATCACAGAAAAGAGCTGTTAAGACCAGTTTTGTAAAGCGCAACCAAGATTAGCAAAGAATATATTCTACTAGTTATATAATAGAAACGCAAATCAAGATTTCAAAATTAAATCAAAAAGAAAAATCGATTCTCCAAAGCTGAGCCGACAGATTATTTAGAGCTCCAGATCAGAATTCCGCTATCCAAAGAATATTTCCTAGTAATGCAGGATTATCAAGGAATGTATAAACAGCAATTCTTGATTAAAAAAAATCATGCAAAGAAAATGCCACGCAAACAAAGACCAAAGTTTCCCACAATCATCTCGTCGCGAAGCATATGAATTGAACAGCTACAACAATATACAAACCTCGGAAACATTCCGGCGGGCGCTCTGGGAGCAATTGGCACAGCCTGCACATCCCAATCATTTTCCATTGAAGGATGATAAACTTGACACCTCAAATATGTCTCACAAGTAGCAGTCCCAATTAACCAAACTCTGCCGCCGCTACCACCAACCCCGCCCACTCCATACCTCCCCAACAACTTCCCCATCTCTGTCACCGCGGCCCTCGCAGCCTCGGAAACAACCTGCTGCTGCGGTTGCTGTTGCCCGCCAACAGAAAAACTCAACGGTTGCTCAACAAGCCACTTCAAATCACCCAAATCAACAACCACTCCACCACAATCCAAACCCCCAATTGTAGCCTCAATCACACCCGATAAATCCGCAATCTTTCCTGCAATCTTCCCTTTATCATCCAATAACTCCTCCAAGCGAATAACTTCGACATTCTTAAACAACCCATCTCCAATTTCTTTAGTCTGAACCTTCCTCAACACTTCCTTCACCACAATCTCTGGTTCGGTCTCTCCAACCAAAACCGGATTCCTCTTCTTACTCTTACCCAGAATATCCAAAACCCGCTTCACCTCATCACCCCTATGTTGCCCAAATTGCGAAACACCACCACCGCCACTTCCTTGCTGCAATCTCGGATTCAAATACAAGCTCCTATTCCCAATAGGAACCGGCACCGCCCCAGGTGCCCGGAACCCCAACCCAACAACCAAACCGGAAGAATTAGTCGTAGATGCAGTGGAACTAACACAATTCGATTGTGAACTAATCAAAGACTGTTCAATTGTAGCCTTCACAGCTGGGCTCGAAAAGCTAGCTTCTCGCATAACACGACTAACACTAGGATCATCGAGAATCGATATAATTAGCTGCTCCAACTCCACTTTAACGGCGAGCAACGGCTGTTGTTGCTGTTCGGGGCAACCACGGCGCTGATGAGCCTGAGCACGCTTCAAAGCCGCCATTAAAGCATTAGAAATTGGAGGGTCGATGCCGGAAGTCGGGTTTTGAGCGGCGGGAAGACGTTCGAGAGCGACGCTGAAGCAAAGCTCTAAAGCTCGGCACTGAAGTGGGTGAGAAGAGTTTGGGTGGGATTTTATACAGGCTTGACGGAGATAACCGGTGGGTGACGACAAGAGAGTGGCTGCGACATGAAGCGGCGTCGTTTGGCCGTGGTTACTACGGCTAGCTTCGGCTATGGAGTGGTTTAGAATAGTGGCGGCTTCGGGGTTTTAAGTGTTTGTTGGATTGAATCTCCACCTCAAAACTTTATTTTTAATTTTAAAATTTAAAAAATACAGTATTTAATAAAATTATTTTTAATTCATAATTTTATTTTTAATTTTAAAAAAATATTTTTAAAATATTTTTTTTTAATTTTATTTATTATTATTATTATTTTTATAAATTAAACATAAATTTATTTAGTTATTATTTATTAAATAAAATTAATTATAAAAATTATTTTTAATTTAAAACTAATAATAATAAAAATAACTATTGCATGTAATTAAAAAAAATATTATAGGTTGACATTAAATACAAATAAAAATATTATATAAAAAAATTTAAAAATACACACAACAATAATTGAAAAGAAAAAAAAAACAACTATTACATATAATCGGAAATTCTTATATTGTGCAATCAATGTTATAGTGTTAATCTATTATGTTTTTATTTTGTAGTGCAATCTGTGCATTTATTTTTTAATATATTTTATTTTTATGAATTAATTAGTATTATATTTAAATTAATTAATGAATTAAGTAGAGTAATTCCACCAAAACGGCCGTGAGAATGAGCGGACGAAAGAAACTGCTGAAGCTCATCCAACACAAGTGTGTCGTCCATCACTGGTTGCTGTCGTCTGCACCTGTTGCGAGCTGCAGTGTTTCCATCGTCAATTTCATGCGTGGTTGATATAGACGCACCAAATTATTTATTTATTTATTTATTTATTTATTTTTGTCAGCATGAAGGGAAACCAGAGGCTATCGGTAGTGGCGTACCTCTACTGAGAGTAACAATGCAAGTAAATATTCTCTGCCGTAGAATGTTGCTTTGTTCGATATGGACCAAAGAATATTCACTACGACACCTGCTAGGAACTGACGTTAAACTATTGGTGCGGAGATATCTGAGCCCAACCGAGGAGACAAGTGTGTTTTGAACCCATGTGGGAGGCACTGGAACAATGCTCCTTTCCGTCAAACCACCTCCAAAGAGGTGCACCAAATTAATATTAGCCACAAGGAAACATCCATTATTATCAATTGTCACTACCAATATTTTACTATCTGTCACTGCCAAATTTGAATTCTTTGCTACCCTAAATATAAAACCAAAGTTATGAATACGTCAAAATTTTCAGTCGACATTTGCGGTTCTTGGTTTTTGGCTTCAATTTTAGTTTGCATGATGAATACTTAAAAAGTTTTGATGCTTCACTTTTAAAAGTCGCATGCGTGGTTGATCTTCTTAAACAAAAAATTCCCAGAAAAAAAAAATAGAGGTGAAAATAAAGTTGTTACAGTCACCTTTAAATTTAGAGGTGTACAGTAATAAACTCCATTTTTGGAGGTAAGAAGAGAGGTGGATTGGAGTACATCTAGAGGAAAAAATAGAATAAAACTCTAAAAATAGAGGTGAATTGGAGATGGCATAATCCTGCTCTTATTTTCTATATTTTTTTGAATTGTTTTCTTGAATGAATTAATAATGAATTTGAATTAAATAAGAACCCAACTTTCTGAAACTTTCTTGAAGAAGACGAATAGAAATGATAATGTTGAGATTGGAAGAGAAGATCTAATTAGCTAAATGTCGATACATATAATACATACATGGACGTGGTGATGGGTTTGGTTTTGAGTTTTCCCTCTCTGTTTCGATGCAGAGATATGTGTAATGCATGTATGTCACAGGCAAAAAAGAAAAGAAAGGAAAATTGGTTTTACGAAGAAGAAATCGATGCGAAAAGGAAAGAATAGATCCCCTGCTTCACAAGAAATCGGGTCGGATCAGGTATTTAATTATTGAGAGAGCTGGGTATTTCATTTTTAATTGCTTGCTTCGGTGTGGGTTGGATAGGGTGTGGGTTTGTCTCGGGTCGGGCCGGTTGACATGCTTCATTACTTTCCACATTGGCAAGCCATGTATCTATGAGAACAGAAGTGACATACTCGCGTGATATTTTATATCCAGACTATCACATTTTTTGGGCAAAGTGTCTGTTTTGTAGCAAAAAAAATTCAAAAATGATTATGTTGTAGTATTTTTTTCTTTTGTAATCAAAGTTGAGTAAACATTAAATTTATGTGACCACCGATATTATTAACCCGATTATAATACGTGTAACACAAGTTACAAACATCATGTCAAGATGGGCCCAGAACAAATTGGTAGGCTACAAATCGTAAGTATTGAATTGGCCCAATTCTTGAAACACTAGTCACTGAGGAGACAACAAAACGGTATGGGCCTCTCTTATCGTCACATCACAACAAGGTCTACGAGTTGAATTATTTTTTTTGAAAAAAATACAAATTCGTAATTATTTGACTCTTCTCCACCAAAGACCTAACACAGTAGCTACATGGCTAATCATCATCGTTTCAACTAGCTTTATTTAACATTTTCTTCTTTTTATTGACAATTAGAGTGCAGCAAATTCAAAATCTGAAGCAAGTCAGAGGCATCCATATTTTGATCGAGTCATCGGATGATGCTTAGAATATGAAAAACGCTATTGCGTACAAATGCTAATTACCATTCGGTGATTGGTCAAGAAACCCTAACAAATGAGTAGATAAGCAAATTACCCTCCATCGTTGGATTGAATTAGATATTGATGTAGATTAGATACAATTAGGGTTGGATTAGAGTCGAGTTGAGTCTAGCTTTAGAGTGTTCAAACTCAGTTCGTCTAAAATTTATCGAGCTCGATCTTGAACTCGAGTTCTCTCTCGAACTTAAAATCTTGTTCAATTTCGGTTCGTCATAAGACTCGCGAGCTCACGAGCTTTTCGAACTCGGCTTAATAAAGCTAGTTCAATTTTGGAAACAACTCTAAAAATAATATAATCAAATTTAGGTTAATTCAATAAAATCATGTT
Source organism: Flueggea neowawraea (assembly GCA_948243855.1). Lineage (NCBI taxonomy): Eukaryota > Viridiplantae > Streptophyta > Magnoliopsida > Malpighiales > Phyllanthaceae > Flueggea > Flueggea neowawraea. The sequence goes on along the minus strand of CAODLS010929164.1, from coordinate 164 downwards.
GAGCATATAATTAAACAAAGAACTATTAGAAGTTTGAATTTATTTCACAAGTTTAATCTAATATTAGATCATCTTATGCAAATATGCTTAGACTTTTATAAACACGGTCAATTAGTATAAGTTTAAACTTTTAATGATGTGACCCAAATATTAAATACTATTCC
>CAODLS010929116.1:0-15125 GCA_948243855.1 Flueggea neowawraea | reverse complement strand
TTTTTCTCTGTTTCTTGCCTATTTTCCTGTATTTGTTTCTCAGGTTCATTTTGGCATTCGACAACCATTCGACATCTTGCACCTAGTGATGCGTTCCATTTGATATTGAGTGCCCTCTCATTTCAGGCTCATTATGTTTTTTATTAGAGATCTACACCGGGTTATTGTTGGGTTACTGAGTCTATTTTTGACTTTTGGATTTGCACTTGGCTTTTATATTTTCGTATTCATTGGTATTATGAGTTATTTGTATAACTTATATTTCATATATTCATATGATTTCAGTATTAAACATTTTATACTTGTTAAATGGTTTAACAATGGTTTTACTAAACAAGTTGAGTAGAATGTCTGATCTCTGAGGCTTGTGCTAAATGAGTCGGGCTCCCATAAATGGTTCTTCTCATATGCCAATCACAACCCGACTTTGGGTTGTGACAAAGGTGGTATCAAAGAGTCAAGTTTCATATTTTTTGGATCGGTGTGGAGCATAGGTATCCTTCATTGAGTTAGCCTGACTTGCTTTGGTATACCCTTATAATAGTTATTATGGTATTATGGAAATCATTTGATTTTGACATTTGCATACATGTTGGTTGTTTGTATCAGCAGAGATGGATCCTTGTGGACGTGGCCATAGTCATAGAAGACCTAGGCAAGTGCTTGACGAGGTTGTTGCTCAGTCTGCTATGGATCTGCATGATTCACATAACGTACTAGAGGTTGTAGCGCCAGCACCTCAGCTTTTCATCGCTCAGCTACAGATGTTTGAGCATATGAACCAGGTACTTGACCATATGGAGAGAGTTTAGCAAGGTCAGGCGGCTGTAGGTAAGCCAGTTCTGCCAGCAGGAGCAGCCCCAGTTCCGCTTGAGGTGCCACCTATTCAGTAGCCTGAGCCAGAGGGGGGTGCAATAGATGCTCCAGTGGTTGTACCTGTTGCACCGTGAGTCATAAAGGATGATTTGTTGGATAGGTTTATGAAGTTTCAGCCACCAATATTTTTAGGTGGGGTGGGAGATGACCCTTACGACTTTTTCATTGAGGTAAAGCACTGCATTTATGCTCGGGGCATTACTGATGATGCTAGTAAGGTTAATATCATTGCATCTCTTTTGAGCAGTCGAGCAGCTAGGTGTTGAAGGAGTCTTGAGACTTGAGATGTTGGTTGGGCTAGATTCAAGAATGAGCTCATTTCATCTGTCCTTCCTCGTAGTATTCGAGATAAGAAGGCGAATGAGTTCAATGATTTTCGTCATAGGTATGTCGTTGATGTAATGTGAAGAGAAGTTTAAGGATCTGAGTAGGTATGAACCTCTAGAGAGTCAGGGAAAGGAGGCATTGACCAAGAATTTTCTTGAGGGGTAGCGTCCTACGATTAGCATGATAGTGGTGACCTAGGTGTTGTTAACTATTAGGAAGATTGCAGAGGCTGCTAGAGCTATGGAGTATATCGATGAGAGGCACCTGAGGGACTTGAAGAAGGCAAAGATTGAGGGTAAGTCTAGAGGCCAACAGGGTCATGGTCAGGGGTCTCAGTCAGAGTAAAGACGCCAACATTCTTTTAGAGTCGAAGTGTGGTGCAACCAGCTGGGTACGCCAGAGGACAGAGTGCATGGGGCTTGCATCTGCCTTGTAGCACCTGTGGGAGGAGGCATCCCAGGACTTCCAATAAGGCAGTTGGAAACTGTTTTAACTGTAGACAAAAGAGGCACAAGATAGCTCAATGTCCTGTGAGGTTGAGTGTAGAGGCTCAGGCTTGTCAGTATACAGTTAGTACCTAAGCTGGTAGGGGAGCCGGTAGAGGTTTAAAGAGCCACATTCAGGTTGTCTAGGGCATTGGTCATGGCTAGGTAGCTCAGAGTAGACCCGAGTATATCATCTCACTCATCAAGAGGCGAAGACCTCCAATGCTATAATTACTGGTATGTTCTCTATATCTTGTACTTCAACATATGTATTGTTTGAAACTGGTGCATCTCATTCATTAATTAATCCGTATTTTGTTGAGCGTGTTTGGTTAGTGTTTCGTCAGTTTGATAAGTTGTTAGAGGTCTCCTCACGGTTGGGTAGTCGGATGATTACTGACTCTGGGTTCGAGAGTGTGTGATTTCCTTTTATAGGCATGAGTTGGTAGCCTACCTTATCTTATTGGATGTAGGAGAGTTTGATGTCATTCTAGGTATGGATTGGATTTTCGATTGGCCTGCTACGTTGGATTGCTTTGCCAAAAGGGAATATTTTTGACCACCTGGTCAGACTGAGTTTTGCTACAGGGTGAGTGAGATAGTGTTGTACGAAGTTATGTGTCAGCAGTTAGAGCTGAGAGGATGATTCGTCGAGGATGTGAGGCATACTTGGCTTTTGTTCTCACTGAGTCTGAGGGATTAGAGTTAAGAGATACTTGGCTTACTTGGCTTTTGTTCTCACCGAGTCTGAGTGATCAGAGTGAGAGATGTATTAGTGGTTTGGGAGTTTCCTAATGTATTTTTAGAGAAATTGAGTTTGCTATAGAAGTATAACCTGGTATCGATCCAATATCAATCCCAACATATCGGATGGTGCCAGCAAAGTTGGAGACTAAGTTGAGAGAGTTGTTAGACAAGGGATTTGTTCGACCGAGCGTTTCACCTTAGGGTATTCGTATGTGCATTGGTTACTGCCAGTTTAACAAGGTAACGATGAAAGAATGATATACACTTCCGAAGATAAATGATATATTTGACCAATTACAGGGTGCACAGTAGTTCTCAAAGACCGACTTGAGGTCTGGATATCATCAGCAAGGATATCCATAACACGACATTTCAAACTAGATATGGTCACTATGTGTTTTTGGTGATGTCGTTCAGTTTGACGAATGCTCCTGCAGTGTTTATGGATTTGATGAAAAGGTTGTTCATTTCGTATCTAGATCGCTTCGTCATTGTCTTCATAGATGACATATTGATCTACTCGAGGAGTTACGAAGAGTACGAGGACCCTTTGAGGTCATTGTTACAGACTTTACGAGAACATTAGCTTTATGCTAAGTTCTCAAAGTGCGAGTTCTAGATTGAGCAAGTAGCATTTCTCCGATACGTGGTGTCGAGAGAGGGTATTTTTGTTGATCCAAAGAAGGTGGAGGCTATAATACATTAGGATAGGCCTAAGACCGCTACAGAGATTCGGAGTTTTTTTGGTTTGGCAGGGTACTATAAGAGATTTATCCAAGATTTCTCGAGGATTGCAGTTCCTTTGACTTGGTTGACACAAACGGGAGTCAAATTTGTCTGGTCTAATAGATATGAGGACAATTTCAAGAAGTTGAAGAAATGTCTGACGAGTACCCCTGTGTTGGTTCGACCGTCATGTTCTGGAGACTTTGTGTTGTATTGTGATGTATCGAGGGTTGACCTAGGTTGTGTATTTATGTAACATGGTAAAGTAATCACATATGCATTGAGGCAACGTAAATGGCACGAACAGAACTATCCAACGCACTATCTAGAGTTGGTAGCTGTGGTGTTCGCACACAAGATCTGGACACATTATTTGCACAGAGAGACTTTTGAGATCTTCACAGATCATAAGAGTTTGAAGAACATTTTCGGGTAGCGAGGCCTGAATTTGAGGCAGAGGCATTGGCTAGAGTTGCTCAGGGATTATGATTGAACCATATCACATCATCTTGTCAAGACTAATGTTGTTGTTGATGCTCGAAGTAGTAAGTCAATGGGTAGCTTAGCTCATATCTTTATTGAGAGATGACTATAGTGTCTGAGTGGCAGCATTTGATGGAGTATGGGGTTAAGTTATAGTTTGATGACTTAGGAGTATTATTCAATGACATCGAGGTGAGGCATGTACTATTGGACCAAATTAAGGAGGCTCAAAAGGAAGATTCTAAGATTCAAAGTTTGGTTGAGAAGGTCAAATCTTTTGAGGTGATGGGATTTAGTGTTGATGACTCTAGATTCATTTGGTTTGGATTGAGGTTGTGCGTACCATCTTCGGGTGGCCTGCGCTAGGAGATTATGACTGAGTGTCATAGTTCCACATATTCTCTGCACCCGAGATACATTAAGATGTATTGGGACCTTTTATAGTCCTACTGGTGGCCAGGAATGAAGAATTACATCAGTGAGTTTGACATCTGGTGTTTGACTTATCAACAGGTTAAGTTTGAGCAGCAGCATCCTTCTGGATTGCTACAGTAGATGCCACTTCCAGAGTGGAAATGAGATTGTATCACGATGGATTTTATAGTTGGATTACCGAGGACATTTGCTGGGTATGATTCAATTTAGGATATTGTTAACCATTTGACGAAGTCAGCACATTTCCTCCTTGTCAAGACGATATATGGAGCTGCACGCTTAGAGAAGTTATATGTAGACAGGATTGTATGCTTCCATGGTGTGTGAGTCTCTATAGTGTCAGACATAGGACCTCTGTTCACTTTGCAATTTTGGTGTAAGCTGTAAGAAGTGTTGGTTACTTGAATGGATTTTAGTATAGCTTTTCATCAAGAGACTGATGGTCAATCTGAGTGCGCAATTCAAACCTTGAAGGATATGTTGAGGTTGTGTACTTTAGATTTTACTGGGATTTGGGATTCCCATTTGACTCTGGTAGAGTTTGCTTACAATAACTCATACCATTCAAGTATCAGGATGGTACCATACGAGGCGTTGTACGGTAAGAAGTGTAGATGTCCACTATGTTGGGCTGAGGCAGGTGAGATAGAGCCGTTGGGACTAGATCTTATTTTGGAGACCACTGAGAAAGTCACGTTGATCCAGTAGAGGATCCAAATTGCTCACAGTCGTTAAAAGAGTTACGCTAATCTGAAGCGTAAACATTTGGATTTTGCAGTTGGAGACCATATATTTCTTAAGGTATCGCTGATGATGGGTGTGATGAGATTTGGGTAGAAGGGCAAGTTGAGCCCGAGATACATTAGTCCATTTGAGATTATCAGCAGTGTTGGAGCCGTGACTAGTTGGCGCTACAGCCTCAATTTACTTATGTGCATCCAGTGTTTCACATCTCACTTCTGAGGAAGTATTTCTCTGATCCGTTGCATGTTTGGCACTACAGTTGGTTGAGGTTAGGCTCGATCTATCTTATGACAAGATTTCATTGAGGATTGTTGACTGTTAAGTCAAAAGACTCTGGAACAAGGAGATAGCGTCAGTGAGGGTGATTTGTAGGCACCATTCAGTTGAGGAGGCCATTTAGGAGGCCATGGAAGAGATGCGGCGCAGATATCCGCACCTGTTTGACTCTACAAATTGATAAGTTGGTACCTTCTGCCTTTGTTCCAGTTCATCTACTTTCTATATTTTCAATCTCTATCTCTGTCCATGCATAGTTAGCATCTCTGTCTCTGCATTATGTCCCTTTATATGTTTTTCCATACTCTAGCATGGTATTTTTGCATTCTGATCTCTAGTGCGTAAGACCTATTGTAGATTCATAGATTGGTGTTCTATGATTTATTTATGGATCACCGAGGTGATGATTTGGGTACTTAGACTTGATGTCGGATGTTGAGATTTTGAGTTACCCTAATTTAGAGATTTAGGTTCGGTTTTAGCTTTGATTTTTGGCTTATTTGGAAATTTGAGGATGAATTTCTTTTGAGGAGGGGAGTATGTAATACCTGTCGAATTCTGATAGGATTCCTATGGTACCGGCTAATTTTGTAGCGGGTCTCAGTGATTGGTTGATCTCGAGAATGATAGTGTAGTTAATCCTAGGCTGGAGATGTCTTAGTAGTGGAGTTTGTACTTGTATGACAAGCTGGATGGGTATTACGCACGCAAGAGAGCTGGGTGTATGGGGATCATTCTGTTCATTTGTCAACGCACGTAAAACAAGTGTTACACACTTAATACGTGCTATGCCCGTAGTACCCATGCCGTGTGCTTTGATCATGGAAATGGGTTTGAGGGTCTTAGATCTGGATCTAAAATTGAGAGCTGAGGATGGTTGTCTACTTGCCTGGAATGTTGGCTTACGCGCGTAAGACCTTTGCTACTTGCGTAGTATGTGCATTATGCGCGTTATAGAGCCTATCATGGGCGACTTTTTGTGGAACGTAGCATTTCGGCTGGGAGGGGTTATAAATACCTCCAACTATCTTCTCTTCGGCCATAACTGCTCTCCACCTACCAAATCTATCCCATATTGATTTATCTCTACCCTCAATCACTCCTCATTGCTTATACTTGGATTATTGAGGTAAAATTCATCATCAATCTCTTTGTTTCTTCATTTATGTAAGCTTCATCCATTTAGAGTTTGGATCCAAATTATGGTTGAATTTGGATTTGATGTTTCTACTGAAATGGGAGTTGTATGATGTCAAATTATGATGGATTGAGGTCAGATGAACATGATTTAAGCTTGGGTCATTAAGATTTCATTTTTTTTGGATGGGTTAGGGTTTTGGCCAAATTTGAAATTGGTTTGAGTTTTTGTTTGATTCTGTTATAATGGGTGTTTAGGGATGTTAGATTAGGCTTGAATGAAGCTAGAAGAATATACATTGAGCTTGGTTTCATGAGATGTGGTGTTGTTGGTAAATGGGTTGGTGAAATTCAGATTTTTGAAGAAATGTGGTGATTTTTGAGCTTGTTTGTTGAAATAGATGTTAGATTCTTGCTTAAGTTGTTGATTATACCCAATGTGGATAATTAGATTCGATTTCTATCGGTTGAATCGAATTTAAGGACTAATTTGGTAAATTTTCACTTGAGGACTATAAATTATATTTGGCATTGGGGACTATAGTTGGATTTTGAATAATTTAGAAGGCTAATTCGTTATTTGGAGGATCTTGAGGATTAATGTATGGTTTTGGAGGGTTAAGGATTATAATATAATATTGGTATACTTTGGGACTAAAATGTAATTTTGTATTGGGTCGGGGACCTAACTGTAATTTTGCATATATTCCAGATTTTGGGTCAAGAGTGGTAGGTTCTCTTCCGAGTTAGACTTTCAGTGTCTTCGAGGGTCAACATTTGCATATCATGCAAACGGTATTGCCACAGTACCACATTTTCATGATTGTTATTTTTGTATCTGTTCCAGCTTCTTGTACCAGCCATATGAGTAGCCACCAGTAGTGGTGTCAGACTGGATCCTTAGCATCGGATAACAGGTGAGTGAAATTATAGCTTCAGACACATAGACTGTGTTTTCTAAATTCTATGTTTCTGCTATGTTGGGTTTGTTTCTGGAAAGTGAAATAATTAATGGTTTGGCTAATTAATATTCCGACTTATGTGATTATTAAACTTTGGTTTTCATTTTTTATAAATAGTATTTATATGGTATATAAATATTTTCTACAAATTAACTTAGTTTCTGATATTGAATATTTATATAAGGTATATAATATTTTCTGCAAAATATTTTATACTTTGCATGTGCGCTTGATATATATATGGCATATATGTAAATACTTTGATATGGGTCACTTACGCTACGTAGGGTAAACGTAGCCTTTGGTATATCAATGCGCACTTGAGACCTAGTTACTAGGGTTATTTTTTAGCCGTGTGTCAGGCTAGACTCATGTACTCAATTTCAGTGAGATGACAGAGTCCATCCTTATGATATATTCATCTGTCAGTTTCAGGCCCCAATATTTTTTTGATATACGATATATGGTATATATCTTCTGTATGTTTCTGCCTGTTGTTTGCTTTGGGTGAGAACAATTTCGAAATGAATTTTAGAATTATTATTCTGTCTGAGCGTGTATACGTATATACACCTATATCTGTATGCGGTATTTTATGAACTGTTTTCCAAGCAGTTTTTGTGAGGCTTGGAGCCGATCTGGAGTGTCGTTTCCTCACTAGGGAATCTTACCCCATTCTCTCTGTTTCATATCTATTTTCCTATATTTGTTTCTCAGGTTCATTTGCATTTGGTAACCGTCCGACATCTTGCACCCAGTGAGGTATTCCATTTGATAGTAATGCCCTCTCGTTTCGGGCTTATTTTGTTTTTTATTAGAGCTCTACACCAGTTTATTTATTTGTAGTGATTCACTGATATTACGATTTATTTGTATAACTTATATTTGGTATATTCATATGATTTTAGTATTAAATATTTTATACTTGTTAAATGGTTTAACCATGGTTTATTAAATAAGTTGGGTAGAATGTCTGAAATTTGAGGCTTCTTCGAAATAATCCAGACTCCCATAGACGATTCTCCTCATACGTCGATCGCGGCCCGACTTTAGGTCGTGACACCATTTCCCTAACATAAACTTGTTTTTAATTATTTTACTTAATATGCATTATGCTTTTGATATGTTGATTATTTTGTTTTTGCATATATGAGTTGAATGCATACATTGATTTTGCGTTTTTCAAAGCGGGAAATATATTTTTAATTTTTGTGCATATTTTAAAAAAAACTAAAAAAATGGGGAGTTTTACTTTCAAAAATCATTTATTTGAAAATTGCATTTGCTTAGGGGGAGCTAATTGTGCCAAAGGATTTTTCTCATATTTTTCCTTTAATTGTTAAGAGGAGAATGTTGATTTTACAAATTCTTTTCGATGATACAAGAAGGAATAGAATTATGCATGAATTTGTTTCAGTGCTTTATTATTTGTTTTTTCTCTCTCTCAATTAATATTATTCTATTATTCTTGATTTGGACATTGAACTTAATATTGTGTTGAACTAACCAAGTGACAAGGAGTGAAATCCTTAATCAATCCATTTAGTATTGGTGATTAGATGTTTAAATTCATGTATGTTTTGTCATCACAAAAAAAGGGGAGATTGTTGAGTTCCGTTTTGATGATGATGAATGCAAAACATCCATGAAAAGAAGTGCAAAGATATAGACATAATATTGTGTGCATAAAAGAGTATACTATGCACGTAAAGCGGTGTTATGCGCATCGAAGGCAGTGTAGTGTGCGTGGATGATTCGTTACAGAAAACAGTGAGAATCAGACTTCTTTTTACGCACGTTGAAGATAGTATTGCGCACGTAGATGGGATCCAGAATGAAGACAAGTTCAAGTCGCGCCTTGGGAATTTAATTCGAAAAGGGAATATTCGCTGACAACTATAGTTGGTGATAGATAAGGTGGTATTACACATGTAACAATGGTGTTACTCATGTAGACGAGGCTGAGGTGGACAACCTGACAAATCTGATACGCTTCTCGGGATTTGAATTTGACTATTTTCTGACAAGTCACGTGAAGAATTTATAGTGCAATATTTGAACAAATCCGACTACGCGCGTAAGAAGATGTGTTACGCACATAACATATCACTAGGCGAAAATGACATATTTTGGAAGTCAGATCAATGCACGCACTATGTGGTATTATGCATACAGATCAAATCACTATGCACATAGATCAAATCACGTAGAAGAAAATCCATCCAAGGCAGTTGCTACTAGGTTCAAAGCTATGAACATACAAGGAAGATCAAATCGCATAGAGTCCAATTGGAACAAGGTATAACGCGTGTAGATGGTGTACAACACACGTAATAGAAGGTTACGTTAATTAATTTGGAATTCTCCGTTCTCTCATAATAGTTACTTCGGGGCTTCTGATGGCTATATTTCTAAGAGTGGCTATAAATAGACACCCCATAACATAAAAGAAGAGTCATTTGCTATACTTTGCTATTATTGTTTCTCTTTTCTTTACCTTTCTAACACATTTGAGCTATTTACTTGCTATCATACTATTCGGTTTGTGTGAGCATTAATCAGTTACATCTTTGAGTTGATTTTGTATCAAGCAAGGTTGTTTTCTTGAGGGTAGATAGGTTTTCTAGTGAGCTTTAGAAAACTAGAGTTTTTGTTTGCATTTTTGGTTCCTAAAACAAATGGCTTGTTTTGTCGTCAAAACTAGTTGTAATAGATTTCTAGTTGAGCCCACAAAAACTAAGGAAACGACTTTCTTGTTGAGCCCCCAAGAAAAAAGTGTAACGATTTTCTTGTTGATCCTGCAAAAACAAGTGGTGTAAATGGTTTCCCTCCACCCGGAAGTGAGGACTTAGTGGATTGAAATTCTTTAGTAGACCTAGAGGAGTGGACGTAGGTCAAGACGATCGAATCACTATAAATATTGGGCTTTGATTTCTCTCTACTTACTCTCTTTACTTTGCTTTGTATTTGCATTTGATTTTTATTGTTGTTTGTGAATTGGTTTTGTTTAGCTTCCGCATTTAACTTTTTTTTTGTTTTAATTGTAAAAGATTTTCGACAATATTTTCAAACTCTTTAAAACTCCAATTCACCCCCCTCTTGGAGTGCCATTAACCTTTGGGACCAAGTTATAGTAGGTACACATACATACATTACTAATGGAAACAACTTCTAGAAGGAATTCAAGAATTTAGTTATAACCTGCTGAAATTGAAGTAGAAATTAGAATAACAACAAAAAATGATGACAGAAAAAATAACATGAAACACCAAAAAATATTCATACCCAGATATAACCAAGTAGGGCAACAAGGAATCTAGTGAATTTAGAAAATTTCCCAAAGAAATACTCAAATCTCAAGGTCACAGAATAATCAAAGAAAAAGAATTTTTCAATTGTACAAAATACAAGAAAATACATATACATATGAGATTAAAGAAAAAGAAAGTGTAGAAACTAGTGCAAAATTATCAAATCAATATCTAAAAACCAAGATGAAGAATCAATTACAGAAAGGAAATTATTGTTCTTCAGACTAACTCAGAAGAGGAAATAAAAGAACAATAGGAGGTACTTTCCTTAAGATTGCCTTCCAGAAAAGAGTACAAAAACACAATTACAATTGAAGAATAAAACATAAATAAAGAAAACTTTATCCAGAGTAAATTAGAATCTAGAAAATCTTGTCGAATGGAGAACAACAGAAGAAACGAATCAAGAAAAGTGAAAAGAACTGAATGATCCCAAATTAAAGTTTGAACCCAATACTTGAAAAGAATACACAGAAGATGAGAAATAGGAAAGGAAGCGACAAAACTCAGATGAAACGAAAAAAGAAATTAAAGCAAAATTTTAATGAAATTAAACCAAATTCTCGTATCACTGATAAGTCTACCAAATTCATTTTCAAATCCTAAGGCGCGATTGGTTTTCAGCCAATCCAAACACATTTCACTACGACGAAAAATCATCCTTTCATTTCCATAGCTAACACACTCTTTAGACAACAGTGACACACTTACCACATAAGCATATTTCACTCCAACCCGCATCTCCAGAAGCATATTTTATCTCCAGCAGACCATGATTATCCATGGTAATCACAAAACTCTAGAACTCAAATTTAGCTAAATGATAGCTATTTAGAAGTGATAGAGATTCCAAGAATTTCCTAACCAATATACTAACCCAACATGCCCAACAAAATGTGATGCACCACCATATGCACATCAACATAATCAAATAAAAATATATACAGAAGTATACAAAGGTTCAAAAACATGTTTACCAAAACGTACAAAAACACATAAGTATACAAAGATATGCAGAAGTACAGATAAGTTCAAAAGGATATATGCCAAAGTATGCAGAAGTTCAAAGACATGTCTACAGACAACAGACAGATAGAACATATATGCAAATGTCAGAATGCAGATGATTGCCATAGTACCAGAGACATACTCAGAAGAGTATACAAAAGCATTACTCAGAAGTAACATACAGAGGAAAATTAGACTAATTCAATCAAAAATACCGATGCTCTGCAACCGACCTAGAGTTACGAACTTAATGCTCTGATACCATCTTTGCGACGACCCAAAATCGGGTCGAGATCGACGAATGAGGCGAGCCGTCTAAACAAGCCCAACCCATTTCATACAACCATCAGAGTACATAACTTATACCCAAAAATCATTTATTAATAAACAACCTATTAATCAAATTACAACAGTTTAATATCTAAAAGTTTAAAAATAATATTCTTAAATAATAAAATAAAATATTATTATAATATCAAAATAAAAAATAAATATTTATAAGTCTAATTATTTAAAGACTAAATGATAACAAATTCAAATCCTTAACCAACAGAGAACTAGTGTGGAGCTTCTAACAAAACGGATAATATAGGACCCGAACAATAGGGCACTCATTGCTGATAAGAACATCTCACTTAGAGCGAAGTATCAGATAACTGCTATCAACATAGCCTGAAAAATAAGTTTTAAAAACAAAATAAAACAAGGAAAAAAATAAAGAGATCAGAACCCAGTAAGGGATAACACTCCAAATCGCTTCCTACTGTCTCACAGAGACGATTTAAAAGCATTTCAAAAAAAATACCACATCCACGTATACATTGTATACTATTAGTATACACTCGTATTTCTACAAATAATAATTCAAAAATTCCTTTTAAAATTCTTCGCAAAACAAAACAGATAGCAAATAGTCAAATGAATTAAATAAATAAATCAAATGAAATATTTTATTTTCAAAATATTTACTACAGAATACAAAATTTAAAAACTTGACAAAAACCAGAATCAAATGAAAGAGTTAAATAAATATAATTTCAAATATATAATAACTTTCAGAATACATTGACCAAAACATTTAAAAACTAAAATAAACATCATATAGTCAGACATCCGTTACCATGGATGTCGACCTATGTTATTAGTGTTGGATGCACACCTTTGCTTTGGTTCCATATCCGTGATATATGATTTTCATTCTCAAACTATGTTTTATATTTAAAACTGATTTGATATGATTTCGTGCATGTTGTTTGCTCTGATTGCGAATGATTTTGAAATGATTTTTGAAAAGCTATATGTGTGCATATATGTGTTAGTTTTAGTGCCCTAGTCCAATCATGATATACATTGTCATTTGATTTATCATTTAATAAGAGACATTTCATTTAATATATTTGAAATATTGTATGTTTTATGAAGATAAAACCTCAATGAATAGTTTATTCTTCCTTGTGTCATCAAGTACGACTTGATAGTACCTAAGGTAATAGAAATACTATTCTAAACGTCCCTAATTGATCATTATCGTGAGAATGATGATGATTTAAGATTAGTATGTTGTGAAGTGGATAATCACGTTTTACTGATTATGGATATGAGATATCAACTTAGAACATTGATATATACTAGGAAACATATACTGGACTGACCCACTATGGAAGCATTTCATGGATCTATGTCACAAGTAGTTTTCATACATTGGTGATGTATGAGTCCTCTAATTGAAACTCACTATCAGCTCCTACATGAGAAATCACATATTTTGACTTAGTCAAATGTTATCCGTAACAGGGTAACAATAAAGACTATGATTGGATATGTCATGAATCATGTAGAGGAGTGATAGTGAGAGTGATGGATTTATTCCTCTTATGAAGAATGATATCTCTTGGTCACTTGATGAGTGAGATTGATGGAATGTATGCATACTCGAATGAATTGATGAAGGGGTTTATCAATTTCATTTTAATATCAATCTACTTGAGATCAAGAAACATGCTAAGCAATATAAGATTGACATATGACCATACCTTATGCTTACATGAGTCACAAAAGGACCAAATATCAAACTGTGAAAGGTTAACTCGAATCATCTAATACCACTCGATTTTGTATTGCCATAATGTATTACTAGATACCGCTTATGGACTTTGCGTCCAAGTTTTGGGACGAGGCCCATTGCCAATTTCGATTGGGCCTATTGGGTCACACACAAGAACGATTTTGATTGGTTCACAAATATTCTCTCTCATGGTGATTAAATTATTAAGATGATTAATTTGATTAGTCATTAATAATTTTGGATTTTATGATTTAGATCATAAATAATATAATGAGTTTTTGATATTGACTTTTGTAATTGTTTTGGGTATAAATTATCTGTGACATAATTTAGGTCCATGTAAATTAATAAGGGAGTAATTAATTAGTGATAATGTATCAATTAATTAAAGCCCAAAACATTATGTAAAGCCCTTGAAAATTCGGCAATGACAAGGAAGAGTTAAAAGTTTGGCTTGGTCAAAGGTTGATTAAGTCTTACTTAATCCACTTGATTAAAGACACCTAATCTAGATAGGATTTCTACTCCTTTTGTGACTAGGATTTCTAACCCTATTTTAATTAATAATTCAGCTGTGTTTAAGTCTTAATTAATAATTATTTTCTTGTGGGACAAGTAATAAAATTCGGCTAAGGTTTCCTTGTGGTTTTGGTTTGCACACTCCTAATCGAATTGGGAGATCTCATCCTTGTGGGACGAGGAGAATTTCGGATGCCCTTATATACATATTCGGGTTTCTTTTCTTCTATAAATAGAGAGAGGGCCGAATTTATTCTCTTGACAAAGGCAAGAGGCCGAATAAGTGTGTGCACCAAAAGGAGAAAAAAAAAGTATTTGTGTAAGAAAGAATCGAGATTCTTTGTGCTAGTACACATTGCCATTCCAAGTGAGTTCATTCATATGGATACCTTTGGACACGTTCGCACAAAGGCAATGTGAAAGAAAGAGTTTCAAGTTTTATACTAAAAGCTACACCAGCGCTCCATTCGATGTAAAATTTTAGATGTAAAATTTAGCTATTTCTGCTGCCATGTATGCTTATGAATATCATAAACTTAGTTACGAATTCCAACAGTGGTATCAGAGCCACTTGCATTATCGACATAACCGATTATTTTCTATGCAAATATTTTTGAATGTTTGTTGTTGTAAATTCAGCCTTGCTTTATATTTTGCTATTATTTCCCAATATTATGATGTGATCTAGGGTTAATTTAGCAAAATAAAATTTGGAATTTTATGTATATACGTTGAGGCTGAATATGTATGGTTGTATGTTGAATTTGCAAAGGTTGTTTAGATTTGCTTATAAAGTTGACTAGGTTTGGTATTTGCGATTTTTGTAATTGGATTACAAATAATGAATTGAACCATAATTTGACTATGAGATTCAAGTATTAATGAGATTAATACACATTAGGGTTTTAAAAGTAGCATCTCATTTCATGAGCAATGCGAATTATAAATCCCGTCGCAACCGGCTTGCGAAATCGCTTTACACATTGAACGTTTATGTCACAACCCGTAGCAAGCCCGTGACCTG